>PVJH01034015.1:0-21168 GCA_004026705.1 Nesogale talazaci | reverse complement strand
TTCATGAATAAACATAAGTATTGTCTGTGAGTTCTGTGTGGTCATTGCAATGAAATATTGAACCCATCTGAGAAACAGACAGTTTTATGGGAAGGACAGAGAACGCTAAAGGGTATAGGCATGTCTGACCCCAGACCCAGAGTAATTAGCCTTGGGTGATGATGATGTGAAGTTTGATTTGTCAACCCCTGTGTGAAGTTAGAGGAGGTCAAATGCTACCTACACATCATTCTTTTTCACAGTTTCATAACAAACTGTGCATAGAATGTTGTAATACCCACTTGGATGGATTTTCACTGTAGTCTCCTACCATCTTTGTGCCAAAGAAAATTCTGCTCACTTTCTGCTCTGCTTCTCCATAAATTACTCAGTACACGACCTCAAATTGTCGCCTCTGCATACCCCATTTTCCTCAGCACTCCTGGACTTTCTTGTCTATTCTGTCTTATACTATTTTCCAATTTCATTTTATTTCCTTGAATATGTATTAGATCACCTGGTTTGCAGAAGGCTTGGAGGCCAATGAAAGCTCAGAAGTCATTTGTAGAGGGCCCACATGTATTAAACTTACATTGAATTCCTTCTGCCCATTACCTAGTCATAAGAATAGTCCTGCCCTCAGTCACTGGGTCATAGATTGCCTCTGTTGCCCTCAAGCCAGCCTAGGAATGGGCAGTCTCTTTAGGGGGTTGGCTGGTTGATGCCTTGACTGCCTTGTTTAAAAGGTCTTGGTAATCCTGTACACTCAATCTGCCACTAGATGTGAATTTGCAACAGTTTCCTTTGTGTTCCAGGCCTTATTTAGATAGCAGCCTAACTAAATTCTCAGATGTCATTGTCTCTCCTGCTAATAGCGTCCTTTATCCAGATGCAGGGCAAACAAACTGGCGGTGGGAGGGGCTGGCCAGAGCAGCTAGGCAGTTCAGGCTCAGGTTCCCCCAGGATTCCAGAAGGTTCTAGAATATTCCAGTCATATTGGCTGAACACCAATCTTGCTTCAGGGCCTTGACAGGGAGGGGTGAGAGGGGCAGTGTCCCAATGGGACACTAGTGGAGACCAGGGATAATTTCTAATCAGGATGGCAGAGTAGAGGTACTGAAGAGTGCACCTCAGGGAAGTAGAGGCAGAAGCTCTGGACTTTGGAGTGCCAGTCTGTCCCCCCACCATCCATGCTGAACCCCAAGCATGGGATTACTCATGCTTGCCAGTGGTGCCACTAGCAATAAACTCCATTTTAAATAATACTTATTTTTCCTTTCTCTTTCCAATCAGGCCAGAGAGAGAGAGAGAAGACTAGAATTGGGGTCAGAACACAGCAGACCTTGGTGTGTCTCAAATCATTTTTGTCTTTTCTTTGCCCCACTTAAAACTTAATAAATGTTTTCCTTAAATCGAATTTGATGTTGGGGTCCCTTTGTACCCTAAAACAAAAAATTAGGATGAACAAGTCACCGTTGTGGTAAACAAAGCAAAAGACCAAATCCACTGCTATCAAGTTGAAAACCAGACCCACAATCCACTGTCATCAAGTTGATCCTGAGTGTGATTACGGAGGATTTTGGATGCTGTAAATCTTTATGGGAGCAGACAGCTTGATTATTATCTGGACACAGCTGACCATGCAATTAGTAATCCAATATTTACTCAATAGTACCCGCAGGGAGCCTTAGCTGTGGTAAGAGTAACCTTGCAATCTTATCAGGTATCCTATGTGAAGCTGGCCACATTTCAAGACTCTCTTCTATGTAGCAATGGAGGGATCAGGTTGTTTGCATACTGTGCCTCTGCCAGCTTATCTCAGGACATTATCATGGACAAAATGTTAGCCAGGACCGCGATTGATGTTTAATTCATCTATCTATTTATTTTGCATTTGACGTATTTAAAGTCCGATTTGGTAATTTACATCACTTCTTACTCAAATCTTATTGGCCCAAACCTGTCATATGGTCTAGCCCGACTTTAGAGGAAACTGGGAAAGGTAGTCTTTATGAGTACTCAAAAAAAGGGGGGGGGGAATGAAAAAAAAGGTAACAGTGTCGGTAAACACGTAGCATTGTCTTTTCAAAATTCTTTAATTAAGTTGCAACGCAAAGTATTAATATCTATTGACTATGTAGAAGCAGAAAAAGTTATTTCCCTCAAAGAGCTTACCATCAGTATCAAAACAATACCACACACACACACACACACACACACACACACACACACACAATAAAAAGTCCAAAACAGGCTGAGCCCTGGTGGCGTAGTGGTTGTGAGCAGGACTGCGGCCCACTGGGATGGAGGTTCAATTCCAGCAGCGGCTCCACAGGAGCAAAGGCTGGGCCTCATACTCCCACCACCAGAGGGCAGTGATGCCCCCCCAAAAAGTCCAAAATAATACCACACACACACACACACACACACACACACACTAAAAAGTCCAAAATTCCTTTTCATTAGGTTGGTTCCAATCCATTGTAAACCTACAGGACAGGGTAGAACTGCCCCTGGGGATTCTTTACAGGAGCAGAAAGACTCCTTTTCACCTCTAGAACAGCTGGTGGATTTGAGTTGCAGACAAATCGGATCCGATTAGCAGTCCAACATGTAATCCATAATTCAGGAGAAAAATGAGACATTCTACTCGCGTGAAAAGTTAGTCAGAATTGACTTGATGTCACTTAGCTTGGTTGCTTTCTTTCTTTTTTTAATGGGGGTGGTTATGAGTTAGATTCAATTTGATGACAGTGAGTTTGGGCTTGGGGATTTAAAAATTATTTTATTGGGGACCTCTTACAGATACCATAAAAATCTATAAATCAATTATATCAAGTGAGTGTGTACATATGTAATCATCATCATTTTCAAAATATTATCATTCTACTTGAGTCCTTTGATATCAGCTCCTTTTTTCCCTCCCTCCCTCCCTCTAGCAACCTCATGAACTCTTAGTAAATTATATTTATTAGTAGTTTTTCATATCTTACACCATCTGCTGTATCCCTCCACCCATATTTCTGTTATTCATCCCTCTGGGAGAGGATGCTTTATACATACATCATTGCTATCACTTTCCCCTTTCTCCCCTCTACCCCCCCCACCCCCGCAATGATATCACTACTCCTATTACTGTTTCTGAGGAGATTATCTGTCTTGGAATCAATGTGTCAAAAGCACTTTTCTGTACCAATGTACATATTCCAGTCTAGCAGGATTTATGAGGTAGAATTGGAATGATAATGGGAGTGGGGAAGTAAGCCTAAAACAATTAAAGGAACATTTCACTGGTGCCATACTTCACCCTGCATAAATCATCTCCTTCGTGACTCTTCTGTGAGGGAGGGTTTTGAAATTTTTATGTGACTTATGACACCTCAACAGATTTACTAATCTGAGAATGGAGTTGTCTTCTATGAAGTTTGATATTTTTTAAAATGCAAAATAATGACAATAGTTGCTACATTTTTTTTTGTTTTGAAAAATATAACACTGCCATTGAATGCATGTTCTCATCCAACCTAATATAGCATTTCTGAGACTATAAATCTTTATGGAGGCAGATATCCAAGGAGAGGATGATGCACTTATACAATTGACCTGTTAGTTATTAATGTAAATTTTACCCTACAGCACATGAGGGTATTTTAAAAAAAATAAAATACAGTTATTTGGTTTCTAATTATTTTATATATGAGGGGTTCCCTCTGCCCCCTCCAAAAGCAGAATAAAACTCCACTCGGCAGAGCTTTCATAGTATGCATTTTCTATGCTAGGTGAGCATCAAGCAACTCATTCTGAGTTAGTGCATTCAATGGCATCATCTGGGAAGATTCTCTTTGGTCACAGTGAATTTTTTTCATGAGGGCAGTTTCACTTGAACCTTGTTTTTTGTGATTCTTGATTTAAGAAAACAGTATGCAGCTGTGAAATTTTGTTTCCTGCTCAGGAAAAATGATGCAGAAACGGTAGTGATGTTAAACATAGCTTACAAAGACAGTGCTATGGAAAAAAAAAAAAACCTCACGTGTATGAGTGGTTTTCTTGTTTCAAAAAAGAAATGTCTGTTGACGACAAACCTCATTCTGGGCATCCATCAACTTCCTGAACAGACAAAAATGTTCATTCATAGTGCATTTGGAGTTTGTTCCACAAGGTCAGACTTTTAATTAAGATTCTATTTAGAGCTTCTGAAAAGATTGCATGACCATGTGCAACAAAAAGACCTGATATGTGGCAGACGGGTGACTGGTTGTGCCACTGTGCGACTGTGACAATGCACCTGCTCACGCAACCATCTCCGTGTGCCAGTATTTGGCAAAAAAACAGCATGCCTCTCTTGCTCGACACATCTGACTCACCTCACTTTGCTCTGTGAAACTTCTTTTTGCTTCCATGAATGAATAAGGTCATGAAAGGACAGTGATTTAACAATTAGGAAGAGGTGAAGCAAGGAATGAGGGAAGTGCTGTCGGTCACACAAACAGATGAGTTTGGAAAATGTTTCCAAGATTGAAACCACAGATTTGACAAATGCCTTAAGTGTAACGGAGAGTAGTTTGAAGGTGATAAAGTTGTTTTGTTAAAAAAAAAAATCCAGTTTTTTGTACCCCCTCATACACTTATTTATTTGTTTTTGTTGACAATATACACAGCAAACCACACTCTAATTAACAGCTTTTACATGTGCCAGTTAGTGACATTGATTCTATCCTGTGAATTGTGCATTCTCATTCTCCTATCCTGAGTGGTTGCTTCCCTATTAATATCAACGAATCACCACACAAATAACCTCTAGTTCTTTCATCGTTCCTCCCCTTACTATTAAGGTTTTATTTGATTTACCTCAATAATCATATTAGATTTATGTGTGTTCATTTGTATATTTAAGGTTGTTCTGTACATGAACGTCAAAATAGATAACCCTTCAGAAACAGTGACAGGAGTAACAATTCCCTGAGCATACTGGGAGAGAGTTGGAGGGAGAGGGGGATATGGGGCGCTGATAGCATTGATGATTGTATCGTGCCACTCTATGGGTCTGAACAGCAGAATGATATGTGAATGGATATATTGGATTGTGTAAGATATGTCAACAAAACTATTATATATAAATAAGTAAAATAATTGCTGGCCAACGTTTCTAGCTAATCTTTTTAAAAAGATCATTTTATTGGGGGGTTTTACAGTATTTATAACAATCCATACATCAATTGTATTCGCATATTTGTACCCATGTTGTCATCATCATTTTCTAAACATTTGCTTTCTATTTGAGCCCTTGGTATCAGCTCCTCTTTTTTCCCTCCCTCCCTCTCTCCCACCCTTTTGACCCTCTTGATAAATTGTAGATAATTATTACTTTCATATCTTACACCAATCACTGTCTCCCTTCACCCACATTTCTATTGTTCATCCCCCAATGAGGGAGTAGGAGGTATGCATTGATCATTGCTGTCAGTTCTCCCTTCCTCCCCCCACCTTCCCTCTATCCTCCTGGCATCACTACTCATTTCTATTCCTGAGAAGTTTATCTGCCCTGGATTCTGTGTGTTGTGAGCTCTTCTCTGTACCAGTGTCCATGATCCAGTGAGGCCCAAACTGAAAGGCAAGACTGGGGTTATGATAGTGGGGGGGTGAGAAAACCTCAAAGAATCAGAGGAATGTTGTGCTTCATCAGAGCTATACTGTGCCCTGATTGATTCATCCTTTCCTGGTGACTTCTGTGAGGGGATGTCCTTTGGTCTACAGATGGGTTTGGGTCTCTGCTCTAACCCCCCTTGTTCTCAGCAATATGTTTTTTTGTTTGTTTGTTTTGGGTCTTCTGATGCGTGTTACCTGATTCTGTTGACACCTTATGAGTTCACAGGCTGGTGTACTTCTTCCATGTGGGCTTGTTACTTTGCTGCTAGATGGTTGCTTGATCAACTTTAAGCCTTTAAGATCCCAGGTGGGATCTTTTGATAGCTGGGCACCATCAGCTTTCTTCACTATATTTGTTTTTTTGTCTTCAGTGATGGTGTAAGGAGGGTGAGCATCACAGAATGCCAGATTGTTAGAAAAAGTGTTATTGTGTTGATGGAAGGCTTAAGCAGAGACCCAATGTCTGTCCGCTTCCTCAAGTCATTAGCATATAAATATATGTACATAGACCAATATCTATACTTATGAATTAATATATGTACATAGGTACACAACTATGTTTACACCTCTATCCATAATTTTTCTTCCTACACCTTTACTCTGTCTCCTTTTACCTTCCCCTGCCCCACCATCACTCTCGACTTTTTACTGTCTCTTAGTAATGCATGTTACCTATATTTCTGTAGCTCCACTACCACCAGGATCTCTATGTACTCCTTGTTGTTGCTTTTAATTCCCTAGTTATTCCCCTGTCTCCTGTGTTATTTGCTCACTGCTCCTTTCCCCCCTCTTCTCCTCCCAAAAAGTCCCTCCAAAACCGTTAGTCCCCTTGTTTTCTCCTCAGGCTTGCTTCCTGTGCCTATGTTATATAGGTAGGCAAAATGACAATAAGGGAGACAAAACAAAAAGAAAACAAATGATTGAATAAAAAGAGGGAAAACAAAACCAAAAAAAAAGCATACTACATAATTCCAGGTCTGTTCACTGACTTTTATTTCCCTGCCCCATCCTGGGAGGGGTTGGGGGAGATTCTGGGAACTTTCCCTCCCAGTCTGAAGTCTATTTTTTCAAACTCCTCAGGAGTTTTGTAGGTTTACTTTGCCCCCGTTACTGATGTGTTATCTTCTTTTCTTGGGTTGTCCCACTATATGTGTGTGTGTGGGGGGGGGGAGATCAGACCAGACTGATTCCCTGCAATGTGTCCCCAGGATTGTCCCCTGTCGCAGTATGCTCCAGTGAGGGGACATCATGTCTTGAGCTGTTGTTGGCCCTACAGTCCTCTCTGTGCCTTAGCAGCTCCATGTAGGGACGTCATCTCGAGGGCTTGATGTGCTAGTGGGGGGATCCAGTCCCTCACTTTCACTTTTTTTTTCTTGGCTTTCTTCTGAGTGGGCATGGTAAGTCGGCCCCTCCCCCCAACCTAGAGAGAATTGTTTAATGCTGTTCTCTCTAGCACATACTTCTAGGAAGGGGGCCAGTTTGGCTCTGATTGGACAGGCCTTGTAGACCTCTCTCTCTCTTCATGTGAGAGAATGCTCCATGTAGTTATGTTGTCCTCAAAGTTTGGGAATCTGCATTCACACTCCCATTTCTGTGGACACATAAACAGTACCCTCCCCCTGGGACAATTAGTGCCCTGCTCCCCAAGGGCCATTGCCTCCCTCCTTTTTCCCCTTCTTTTCTCCCTCTCCCCACCCCCACCCTCTTTGTGTTGGAATGACATGCACATCCTTGGTTTGGGTATTTTCCCCACCCAAATGCCTGTACTTCAACCTGTGAAGTGTGAGATAAGTGGCTTTTCTCTTATACCTATTAAGTCTACCAAATCATTTTAGTTGCTGTCAATTTGACCTCATATAGTTTTAAAGTGCATAATGCTCAAAGCAAACATATTTACTAATTAAGTTAAATTATTATTTAACTTTAAGAAGACTTCAGAGGATACTTTTGGTTTATGATTTTAAAGTTATCTCTGGGCAATAATTTTAGGGATATATCTCACCACAAGTTGTTATTTTTAAGATACCAAACAAGTATATAAACATTTTTTCAGCTTTTATTTTTAACATGGTAAATTATTATATATAATCTACCTAAGCAACCCCACCCCTGGATTCTCAATAATTTTTACAGCAAGAAGGGCTGTTGGGATAAAACAATTTGAGAGCAAAAAAAAATATGAGAGCTCCTGTTATTCACAGGCATTACTGGACATGATATTGGTGAGCAAAAATATGAAGCATGCTTGTTTATTTGCAGTCTGGGTTTGTCTGGGTAGAACAGAGAAGCAAATTCATAAATACTCGTATGTGTATAAGAAAGAGGTTTCTATATAAAAGGAAATGAACATTGAGAAAGTATCCCAGCCCATTCCAGATCAAAGTCCACATGTCCAATATTATCCCATGTGTCCAACAGTAATCCACAAAGTCTTCTTCAGACTCATGAAACACATGCAGTGATGCAGAATGCAGGAAGATCGGGGGTCAGTGGGTAGAAAATCCTTGGATCCAGTGGTGGTGTAAGCATCTCAGCACTGGTAGGAGTCTTCAAACAGCTGCTCCAACACTCCAGAGGTACATCAGGGTTGCTTCTCCTCCATCCATCCATGTTGCTTCTCCTCAGGGATGTCTTGCAGGAAGTCCGCCTTGTCAGTCGTGCGTCTCCAAGGTAGTGAACTGAGAGAGACAGTGTCTTCGCCTCCAAGAAGGAATTTCACATTTCCCAGAATTCTCAGGAGAAGGCCTGCCTACTCAGAGGTCTCATCGGCTATCTCCAGATTGACAGACTAGACTCCACCCCACACTCTTAATCCTCAAATTGACACCAGATTAGGTGACTGCTACACGGGTGCTAACAACTTGCAGCAAACACCATGCACTCTCACAAATTCTCCATCTACATGAGGCCTTGCCTTCTTTGTGATTAGCTCACTCACTACATAACTCCTGCCAATCACTTTGTCTCTGTCACAATGAAGCCTAGTGAAAGAAGCTTATTGTGATTCCAAACTTCCCAGATGTATTTAGGGTCCAATTCATTGAGTTTAACAAGTTTTGAGCTGTATTGATGCTCCAGATTTGCTTTTATTTATTTATTGATTGATTGATTACTGCTAATGTATCGTCACAAACTAGGCACACAGGTTTGCTTCTAACTTCAACAACAGCAAAAACAAACTATTTGTTCATTTCTTTTGGAAAGACCGACATTTAGCATCAACTTTTTTCCCTTCATGGTTGCCATTTTTAGGATGTTATACCACTTAAATTTTAATAACCATCCAGTGGGTGTGTCACCAACAATGCAAATATTTTGCAATCTAAGTCTTCAGGCTAGATTTAGAACATATCAAATATTCATATCATCAACTCATGTTCTTTTCTGTATGAAAAAAACTAATTTCCCTCATTTTCATCTGAGATTTTGTTTTTGCAAGAGCTGTTGATCATGGATAAGTGCACAAAGGTTGCATTAAAGTTATCATCTGTGTCTACAAGCAAGTCGACAACATCTTTGACATTTCTCAAAGGCAAGGTCATTAACATCGCAAAGAACAGTCTCATCATCACCAGATCACTTTAGTTTTGCCACGTGTCAAAACACTTTTGCAGTATGTGTTCTCTCTTCCAGCCCGCGTGGTGTTGATACAAAACCAGACAGACTGATCACTAGCACTCACGAGTAATATACATTTTCTTGTGTTTGATCTACTCCATACTGGCCAATCTTTACTTGTGTCTCAAATTTTGCTATTA
This sequence comes from Nesogale talazaci, assembly GCA_004026705.1. Classification (NCBI taxonomy): domain Eukaryota; kingdom Metazoa; phylum Chordata; class Mammalia; order Afrosoricida; family Tenrecidae; genus Nesogale; species Nesogale talazaci. The sequence continues at coordinate 11,785 of PVJH01034015.1, read as the reverse complement.
TTGTGATTATCTTAACATACATTTATTTGCTATGAAAAAACTCCAGATTTATTGAATTTTGAGTTCCACCTTAGCAGAACCAAGCCAAATGATTTTGTGGGCCTTATAAGTCCTCCAGACCAAATGCTTTCCAGCACTCCCATCCTCACCCCTACACCTAAAAATAACCCAAACAATCAGAATCTGCTAGAATATGATTTCCTTGTAAAGCAGGTTGAAGATATTCAAGAGTCAGCACTCTGTAAGTATAATAGATCCCACTACATTTTATTCCCTAATATTAAGTTTGAGAAAATTCTGGGCAGATTTCTGTTTAAAACTACAGACTGCATTGTTACCTAAAGGAAAGGCAGGAAGTTGACAGTAGCCAAATGTTTCAAAGAGTTAATTCCTTTTGGGGGCATAAATGAAGGCAACCATTTAAAGGATAACAAAGTGTAAAGCACTCTAGAAGTGCTGGAGGTAAGACCTCAACCCTCCAAACTGATAAGCAAGCCTATACTTTTATTTAGAGTGGCATGAGTGACATTTATCTGCCTTTCACTAGAACATTTAATCCACTTGTCAAGGTATGTCTTACACTGAGACCTGATTTCTGGTCAGAGTTGGTCAGGCTTCGAATACAAATTTGACTGCCCTGAGTGGAATTCCTGATTGAAAGGGGGAAAAAGTTTAAGGTATATAACTTTACCAATTCAATTTCAATTTGCTTAAGATGGGACATAATGAAGAGAATCTTGACTTTATGGAAGAAATTTGCTCTGTCAATTAAAGTAGAAGTGAAGATGAATTATGGAGGGATTCACAAACCTTAATATCTCCCTACTTAGTTCCTAAGTAAAATCATAGTTGAATTTAGGTGTTTCTTCCTCCTTTAAATGTTAACACAGTTTGGGTTGAGTGGGCTTGGTGGTTCAAATTCAGCGGCGGCTCTCAGGAGCAGCACAGGGTAGCTCCTACGACCATCAGAGGACAGTGATGCCCCCCCCCCCCGCAAAAAACCAAAAAAACAGAATGTTAACACAGTTCATTTTAAGAACAAATTCAAGAGCATCTATAGAAATTAAGGCTCGGACTGAGCCCCAGTGGCGTAAGTGGTTGAGTGTGGAACTGCAGCCTGTGGGCTTGGCGGTTCAAATCCAGCAGTGGTTGGGTAGCGCCCATGACCACCAGAGGCAGTGATGCCCACGAAAAAAACAAATGGCTGCTATAGTTAAGATCTATAGGAGATGTGGAATACAGCACTTCAATATTAGATAAGGCATGAATACATTTAAATTTTAAAAACAATAAGCAATTAGAATAACAATTCATGCAAAAAGACTACTTGGTTACCAGCACATTAAACAAATAGAACTTACTATAAGTTCAGAAGAGAAAAACAAAATTGCAGTGAGAAAGGAATAAATTAAGAATTTATATTGGAAGAGTGCAATAAATATGATCTTTACTAAAATGTTGCATCATTAATTAACTCCAAGCCATAGTGACACCCTCTTCTTTTCACACACATACAATTATCTTCCATTCTCATCACTATTTCTGATTCAAATGTACCTTTTACATTTAACTCAGAGCCATCCATTATTCTTAAATACAGGAACTCTATGTCAGGATCTCTGCACATTATCTTCATACTAAATCATAAACCCTTGAGGAAAGTTGTCTCTTTTATTATCTTCTTCGTGTATATTCAAATATAGTCTGTCCCCCATCACAAAGAATCGTCTGATCATCGCCAGATCGCTTTAGTCTAGCCCAACTTCAAGGTAGAAATCATTTGCATGAAGGTCAAGCCTGACTTCTAGCAGACGATAAGGTCATTCACTTTTTCCAGTCAACTTTACTAAGGCAAGGGTGGCACTGGTGAGTAGATATTAGACTGCTAACCACAACTCCACCAGCTGCTCTATGAAAAGATGAGGCTTTCTGCTCAAATCAAGATGTACACCCCAGGAGCCCTATATATGACAGCTATGAGTATCATTTACATACATTCAAATGTATTCTATAAAAGCATGTGCTTCAGCTGAACCCTGGTGGCGGAGTGGTTGTGCAGTCCACAGGGTTGATGGTTCAAATCCAGCATCAGCTCTCCAAGAGCAAGGCTGGGCTTCCTACTCCCACCAGGGCAGTGATGCCACACACACACACACACACACACACACACACACAAGTGTATACTTCAGTGAATTTGACAAATATAGAAATGTGGGTAACCAACAATAAAATAAAGATAAAGAATTATAGAACAAATCCATCAACTAGAAATGTTCTTTTGTGCTCCTTTGCCATTGAAACTTTCTCTCCACCCTTGGCCCTTGTAGGCCTCCACCCTACAACCCTTGATCTAATTTTTGTCCTATAAGAATATATATATATATATATATATATATATATATATATATTTGACTTTTAAATAAAGGAAATAAATCCCCCTACATTGTTTTGTTTAGCTTCTTTTGCTCGGTATTGTATATTCAAATTCAAGTTACGTTGTTTTATAAGTAGTTTGTTCCTTTTTTATTGCTGGGTAGTATCCCATTGTATAGACATTTCACTATGTGTTTATTCATCCATCTGTTGATGAATATTTGGGTTATTTCCAAATTTTATAGTAAATCTCATATGAATATTCATGCAGTAGTCTGTGGTAATATATTTTCTTTTCTTTAAGGAAAATACTTAGGATTCAGGAGTGCTTGGTATAGGTGTTTAATTTTATAAGAAGCAAGGAGGATCAAGTCCCTGTTGTTTCATAAGAGTGATGTTGGGAAAATGACAGTAACTTGTTTGGAGAAAATAACAAAAATTCATATTTTGAAATTGTTATGGATCAAATTTATGCTGAAATCTCAGCTGCACCTGTAAATATGACTCTATTTGGAAGTAGTGGTTTTTTTCCATTATTATGCTATGAAATGTTAATGAGATCATACTAGTGTAGGGTATACCAGAAGCCAGATCACTTCAGATTTCTATAAAGACCGGAATAGACACAGAGACATACTCCTAGAGGAATACAGATGCCATCTAAAGAGTGACCATGGAGTGAAGGAATGTCAGGGGCAACTGATGTGGACATTGATCTTCCAAATCTGTGAGAAGATAAATTCCTTTTCCTAAAGTCACTCTTGATGTTTGTGTGACGGCAGCACTAGATAACGAAGGCAGGCATGTTAACTTTGACTTGTCCATTATGTTACCACGTGGAAATGTTGAGGAGTTGGTGGGTCTGTGAGTTTAAAATCTGGGGGGAAGAACTGGTATGAAGATTTAGATTTGGAAGTTAGCTGTATATAAGAGGTATTGGAAGGTCAGGTGCAATTCATTTGAGATCATGTTATAAAGGAAGAGAAGAGTTCTGAGACTGAGAAAAAACAGGAAGCGTGCAAAGTAGGCGGAGGGTACCATTTCAACCTCATGCTAATGGCGTGTCTGGATGATGTGTCTGGATGTTTCTGTTGTCTTTGTGTCTTTTAAGGTTTGATAAATGTTCTATTTAAATTATGTTGGAGATGGGGGTCTCTAAAACAAGTGGCATCTTCTGAAAATAGGAATCCAAAGCTGTCTTACCTAGTGGGAATCTCTAGCTGTCATACCTAGTGGGAATCTCTGGAGGGTCTGGAAAACTGGGTGCCAGAAAAGAGTGTATTTTTCCTTCACATTTCCAGGGACTCTCAGAGAATACACTCTTGAAATTGCAAACTTGTATTTTGTGGTTTCCAGAAATTTTATTACATCTTATGAGTCTTTGCTCTGTGTTCTCTCCGCTGTGCATTACTTTTTCATTCTCTGTCCTGATTGCCCTGGCTGTCTAGGTTTGCAGGACTCAGAATCTTCTGAAAATTGGAGTTCTGCTGAGGTTTTTGATAGAAGACAGTTCCTGGAGTCATGTGGTTTTGCACATGTTTGGTGGGGGTGCAAGAAAATATAACATGCATATTAAGTTTATATTAAAACAATATATTCTGTTCATAGAGACTGTTGACAAAGTAGTTTTTTTTTAAATTTTCTGTGATAGAGTCCACCTGGAAAATAGGACTTTGTTTGGAAACATTTTAATATTTCAGACATTTAAAGTAAATCTGTTTAGCACAGAACTCTGTCTCACAGCAATTTAAACCCGCCAGTCGTTTGGCAGGAGAGAGGTTAAGTTTTCTATTCCTGTAATGATTTACCACCTCAGAAACTCACAAGGACAGTTCTTCCCTGGGCTGTAGGATGCCTGACGTTTATCGGGTCCCTGTGAATCAGTCCGGAACTCTCAGGCGGGAAAATTCAGACAGTGCGTGACCTTATCGTTTGCTAGAAGTCAGGCATCCGGCCATCACACAAATGGATTCTACTTTGAATGAAAGCTTTGGGTAGGGCTAGAAATGGGGCACAGGAACCCACCTTGGATCTCTAGCTCAAGTTTAAGAGCAAGCTATTTTGGTTTCCAATTTATTTTTCTCTTCCATTAACAAACTTCCCTAATTGTGATTAGATACCCTCTTCAAAGAGTGCACTGTTGAAAAAGCTATTAGTTTTTTGATATGACGACGTTTTTATGAACAAAAATTATTAAAAGCACATAATTCTTACCTCTGGGCAGTTTTATAAGTTAAAATATATACATATGTGTCTGGTCTTTTTGTAAGAGCTCAATTTTGATTTTACAATGGACGATTCAGTGGCGCAATTGGTTAGTGTACAGTAGTTATAAAATTTTATAATGTGTGTTCTTGTGAATGTCATTGTTGGTTTTATTACACAAGTGCTTGTGAATTAAATTGTTTTAACATTATGATATGAGGGCTGAGCCCCAGTGGCATAGTGGTTGTGCGTGGGACTGCGGCCCACTGGGACGGAGGTTCAATTCCAGCAGTGGGGATGGGCCTCCTACTCCCACCACCGGGGAGCAGTGATGCCCCCCCCCCCAAATATTATGATATGATGAAGAATTAATGAAATATTTCTTTTGACAGCTTTTTCTTTTTTGGGGGGAGGGCATCACTGCCCTCTGCTGGTCGTGGAAGCTACCCAGCCTTGCTCCTGGAGAGCTGCTGCTGGATTTGCACTGCAAAGCCTGTGGGCTACAGTCAACCACTATGCCACCAGGGCTCAGCCCGACAGATTTTTCTTTCCTTTTTTTTTGGGGGGGGGAGGGGGGAGCCTCACTGCCCTCTGATGGTTTCCAGCTGGTGCTGGATTTGAACCTCCAACCCAGTGGGCCGCAGTCGTGCGCACAACCGCTACGCCACCAGGGTTCAGCCACCCAACAGGTTTTTCTAAGAGCTTATTAATCTTCGAATCTATACCTCTATAAGATATTTAAATATAGACTGCTGTTTCTCCAGAGAGGAAAAACCAGTTTATCCACTTTGGTCAGCCTGAGCCAATTCAGATGTGCAAATGGCAATTGTTCATTCTAGCCACACCTAGGTAGAAATGTCTAGGTGACACAGTGAGTCAAGTGCTAGCTGCAAACCCAACATGGCAGTTTAAGCAAAAATGACCTCTTGCAAAAAGATCAGCCATTAGACTTCCATTGTCTGTTACTTTCTCAAAACCAGGCCAAGCAATTTCTGCTCTATCTTATGAGGTGACTAAGTCAGAAATGACTTGACTGCCAGATTTTAAAAGACTTATCACGTAGGCATTTAAAAATGCTAAGGAAGCTAAATTTAGGTAAAAATAATAAAAAGCTTAAAAGTTAGTAAATTTTACTTCACTAGTGTCTAGTGATCCATCTACACAAAGCCCTTCAAAATCTTTTAAATGATTTGCTGTTAATTGAGTTAATTGATGTTGACTATAATTTGTGTTAGTCTGGGAAGATTAAAGAAACAAAGCCATAGGCACACATCTGGATATAAGGAAAAGGTTTATATACAAGAGGTATGGGACATTGAGTAAGCATCCCAGTCCAGTGCAGTTCAAAGTCATAAGTCCGATATTAGCCCATATGCCCTATATCAGTCTATAAAGTCTCCTTTGACCTTCCAACTCACAAAATTACAGGCCAGTGGGTGCAGAGTCCAGGCGCCAGCAGGGGTCCCCTCATGGCTCCTCATTTCCAGGGCTCAGGGTCCGTCCACAGCATCGCATCCAGTGGTGGTAGAAGCAACTCAGCGCAGGCAGGGGTCTCCAGGTGGCCTCTCCAACTTCAGAGGTCTGGTTCCATTAGGGCAAGGCCGTGTGGCTTCTCCTCCGTCTCCTCGGATGCTGCCATCTTGTCTTGTCCATAGTTCTTGTCTCTGAGACTAACTCCCAACTACTGGGAGATAGCTTCTCATCTCCATGAGGGAAATATCATGAGATTTCCCAGAAGTCTCAGGAGAGAGCCATGCCTACACAGAGGCCTCATCGGCTACACAATGGCTATCTCCAGATTAACAGGCTACATCTCAATCATGAAATTAACCTAAGCACATGACTGCCACATAATTAGAAGTTCATACTTCTTGGGAAAGATATATCTATATTCAAGTCTGTGAAATATTGTGTTAACTTTTCCTCTATTTTTCATTTTTAATAATTTTTAAAGTTATGATAAGTGACATATCAAACCACCCTAAGAAATGAGTTAAAAGATTTAACAGACAGAAAAGGCTAGAAAGAAGATGGAATGACTGAGAGTTTTTGTATTTTATTTTTTAGAGGGAAAAAAAAGTAATTGTAAGAATTACTAGGGTCTGCTAAGAACCAACGTTCCTTCATGCTTGCTCCTGAGCCCACCCTATAAAATTCTGCCTCAAGGCAGACCCTGCAAAAAGTTCTGCAAAAACAGGAAAGCAGGTGACTTTGTCAGAAAGCAGTGAACCGAGGGCAGTGAGGACCACAACGGAATCGGTGGAGCCCTGATGACACCCAAAAATGACTACCTGGAGGACTCATGATGATGATCCAGTAAGAAGACCTCAGCTTGTATTTTCCACCCCAAGGGGGCCAAGCCCATTCCTTATTCCTGTGCAGTATATAAGGGCACTCACTAGTCCTTGAGCATGTTAGTCTCAGTTCAAGCCGATGCACTGTTCTGGCTCAGCACCCAGGCGAGAAATAAACTTGGCTGTTTGAACCCACCTGGCCTTGTGACTAAATTGAGTCCTTCAACATTACATTAAAGCAGAATGTCTGGTTATACTAAAATGTGGCAGATACTAAAGACTAACTTGAAAATATGGGATCACATTGTAGGAGGTTTGAGTAGAAGTGAACTTTACTTTGGTGTAGAATTTGTTTAAAACAATGAAATGCATTTTAAAAACCTTTATGACCATGTCAGTTCAGGTGGACTACAGAAACGAATTCATTGACACTGATAGATATGTAAGAGGAGCTTTATATCAAAGGATAGCTGTATATTAAGAAAACATCCCAGCCCAGTCCAGCTCAAGTCCATAAATCCAGTATTATGTCCAATATCAGTGTATAAATTCCTCTTCAGACTCACACAGCACATGCAATGACACTGAATGCAAGAAGATTACAGGTCAGTGGTTAGAAAGTCTTGTGAATACACTGGTGGTGGAAACTTCCCAGCGCTGGTGGGGTCTCCAGGTGCCTCCTCCAGCAGCATAGTTCCATGTGGCTTTTCAGCAGGAATGTCTCGAGGAGAGTATGTCCCTCCTCTAGGTTGGAAGACAGGAGTTCCCAGAAACCTCAGGAGAAGGTCATGCCCACAAAGAGGGATCAATCAGGATGTGACCTGATTGACAGGCTAGACTCCACCTCTTCCATCAAGTTGACAAGAGATTATGTAACTGCCACAATGACTTTGATCCATTTTTGTGGGTTTACTTCTGTGTGTGTGTGTGTGTGTGTGTGTGTGTGTGTGTGTGTTGGGGGGGGGTTACTCTCATGATAGATAAAGAACTGGTGAATCTGTTTTGTTTTATTTTTCGAAATCAAGGACTGTTTGCATCTCAAAAGGGTCTGCAGGCAAGTCAGTGAGTTAGCCTTTGAAGACGTCTCTTAACATTTGAATCAGATGTTAGCCCAAATTGACAGCCCTATTCATTGCTTCAGAGACTACCTGAATTATGTAGTTTATAATTTACAGTTTGGACCTTCCGATCTTTCACAAGACGTTACATAATCATAATACTCTCTACTAGAGGTGCAATGGGATCGTTGTCTTTTAAAGGGTCAAGTCCAGAAAGGACAGCCAAGCATTTTACTTGGATCGTTGCCTATTATAGAATTCAGTTTGTTTAAAGGCAACAAAGGAAAAAAAATCAGACCATTCATTCAGGTTTAAGGCAGATCAGGTCTCTCAAGAAATTTTATGATGTTTCTAATGCTTATTATCTTTAACATTTTCTTAATTGTCCATCTTAAAAACAAATTCCTCAGAGGAAGCCTCACAGCCAGGATCAGCTTTTCATTTGGGGGGAGATATAGTCCTGTGATATAGCATTGCTCCACAGTCACCCCAATTTTATAGACACTCCTACAATGGTGCTTAGTGATGTTCTAAGGAAATTAATTACCAGTGGGGGTAGGTACATCTCTTTTTTTCCCCTTTTTTTGGGGGTGGAGGGCATCACTGCCCTCTGGTGGTTGTGGGAGCTACCCAGCCTTGCTCCTGGAGAGCCACTGCTGGATTTGAACTGCCAAGCCTGAGAGCCGCAGTCCCGCACTCAACCACTTATGCCACCAGGGCTCAGCCCTCTCTTTCTCTCTCTCTAAGAAGATTATTTTACTTTTATTTGTAGATACATTAGGAAAGGGCATCCTGTTTTTGGAGAAAACACTTATCATTACTAGGATTGAATCCTAATTTAAAGAAACTATCCATATGTTTCTAATTGTGAATTTTCCCCCAACAACCATTCATTATACTTTATTTTAATTTTTCCCAACAGTTTTATTGGCATATAACTTACATATCATGCAATTGAATAGTTCAATCATTCAATCATATCAAGGGGAATTGTATAATCACCATGACATCTAGCTTAGAATATTCCACACCCCATAGTTAAATCGCCTTTAAAATGAGTTGTGCACTCACAATCGATTCTAGTGCTCCCTCCTTCTCCTGCTTTAATAATTTACTCCTGAAATCCCCTTTCCCTCCCTATTGCCCCACCCCTGAACTCCAGCATTCTTGATAGCACCTTGTATCAGTTATTATCATTATACATCAATTCCTGTGCTTCACAGCTGGGGGAGGAATGTTCAAAGCTACCCTCTCCCACACACTCTCCCTCTTGAATCCTTGATAAGTTGTAGATTATTTTTCCATATCTTACATCATCCTCCATCAGCCCGCATCCACTTTTCCAGTATTCATCCCCCTGGGAGGGAGTTCTAGTTTGGTTGGTTCTTCCTTTCTCCCCCCACCATTCCCGGGCATCTCTCCTCTCCTTGTTGGCTCTTTTGTTATTTCTTAAGGAGTTAGTAATGCTGCCTCTAAAGTAGACCCTAGATATATAACTTTTAATATCGTTCCTCTGTTGTCACAGTAGATGGTGTTTTTCTCCTTGTAAGAGGTCACCTGAACCAAGTAAGGATGTAGAGAATTCAATATAAGTAGCTATGAGAAGTTCTGGCAGAATATTCTTGTGGGAAAAGAGTTGAGACCAGGGGCTAGGTGGGTTTCAAGGGAGCAGAGCTTCTTGCTGATATTGGTGTCTATCGCCTTCCTCATATAGAACAGAGAACCACCTGTTATCTCGGCAATAGGCATGTGGCCACCTCAGCTCCACCTGTAGCCATTAAGGATGGAGGAGGATGGACGTGACCCAACGTCAGAATTTGTCTTTTTAACTTGGTGTTGTGGTTCTACATCATCCCTAAGTCTCTGAAAGAGTAGTCTGACATGTCTTGAACCCTTCAGGAAATTATAAAGCTAAGGAGTGTGATTAATGCTTTTTGACCAGGACAATACAAACAGTATAAAAACACAAATGTCCAGGCCAAGGTGTTCTTCAGGGGGAAACCTCTGCCTCTCTTTCTTGCTTAATTCAGATTCCTTTTGAGAATTCTACTAGATTGAGAGTCCCTTCAAGAATCTCAAATTCACACATCAGGACCGCTATTCGAATTCTTTAAGACCATTAATCAATGGATTTCCTTGCAGCCACTCTGAAGATTGGGCTGCAATCTGTCCTTTTGCCTTAGTTTCTCCCTTTAAAGAACCTTCCCATCATTTACCGAGATCTTTCCTTGGAAAGAAATTAGTGAACATTTACACTTAACTCCCCACTGTCCTGGTTATAGCTTTGACGTTTCTCTTGTCTTACATTTCTTACTGTTTCCTAGAAAGAGGGCTGTGAGCGAGACCAGCTAGGGTCAACAAGGAATGATTTCTCTCCACTGATCACACACCACCTACGGAAAAGGAACCCAAACCTTAAGGGATAGAGAGCTAGAGTAAGATTCTGAAAGCCCTCAGAAGTTTATTTTATGAAATAAAATATTGTCACACACACTATCCCCTTGTCCTGTCAAGTTCACCAGAAACCTTCAAAATCCTTCCATGCAACATTAAAAAGAAGCTTGTGACTCTAATTGGCTTCGGGGCAGATATGCAATGATTTGTGTATGTCTGGTTCTTCATATAAATACATATTTAATGCCATGATTAGGGTTTATCTTACTGTTATGTTGCTTATGTTGTTGTTTAATGCCATGTTAGTTTTTATGATGTTCTTTCGGTCATCCATGGTACTTTGAATATTCTTCTCCAATACCATCATTCAATTGCTTCAATTATTCCTTGATCTTTATTTAACATCCAACTTTCACATGAATCTGAGGCCATTGAAAATACCATAGCCGGAATCAGGTGCACCTTCTTCTTCGAAGTAGCAGCCTTGATTTTCTGTTGACAGCCTTTTGACTCATAGCAACCTGTTCCTTTTATTTAACTGGGGGCTCTTGCAGCTCATATCATAACCCATACATTTATCTGTTGTGTCCAACACATCGATACATATGTTGTCATCATCTTTTCCAAGATATTTGCTTTCTATTTGAGCCCTTGGTATCAGCTCCTCATTCCCCACTCCCCACCACCTCCTCCCCTATGAACCTGTGATAATTTATAAATTCTTCTTTGTTCATGTGTTACATTCCTGCTGTCTCCCTTTACCCACTTTTTTGTTGGATGGTCATAAGTTGATTATTGTGATCGGTTCTCCCTAACTTTCCTGCCTGCCTCCCCCCCCCCCCTTTCCCTCATCCTCCTAGTATTGCTAATTCCCTTATTGGTCCTGAGGGGTTTGTCTGTCCTGGATTCTCTGTGTTGTGAGCTCTTATCTGTACTAGTATACATGTTGTTCTGGTCTAGACAGATTATTTGTAAGGTAGAATTGGGCTCATGATGCGGGTAGGGAAGTATTAAAGAACTAGAGGAAAGTTGTGTGTTTCATCAGTGTTATATTGCAAGCTAAGTTGTCTCTTCCTTGTGGCCCTTCTGACAGGTGGTGTCCAATTAACTACTGATGGGCTGTGGGTCTCCACTCTGCCCTTCCCCTCATTCACATTGATAAGATTTTGTTTTGTTTTGTTTGAGGCCTTTGATGCCGGATGCCTGATCCCTTCAACACCTTATGATCACACAAGCTGGTGTGCTTCATCTGTGGGCTTTGTTGCTTCTCAGCTGGAGAGCTGCTTGTTTATCATCAAGCCTTTAAGACGCCACGTTATATCTTTTGATAGTGGGCACCATCCGCTTTCTTCACATTTGTTTATGCACTCATTTTGTCTTCAGTGATTATGTCAGGGAAGATGAGCATCACATAGTGTGGTTGTAATTGAACAAAGTGTTCTTGCATGGGGTAGTACTTGA
>PVJH01034014.1:0-21073 GCA_004026705.1 Nesogale talazaci | reverse complement strand
TATACATCATCATTCTGTTTATACTTAAAACCATAGATCAGGATGAAATCACAAGTGAGATAAGATATTCAAAACTACACCTTGGAGAAGGAATGATGACATTAAGGAAACCAGGATAATATTATGAAAGAACAAAGAGACCCAGCAAGGAAATCAGGAAAACCCAGAAAAAATAATCTCCTGGAAACAAGATGATATCCATCTCTATCTGTATATTTAAAAGGAAGAACATGATCAGCATATTTTAAACTGAAATAATTCAAGTAAATTTAAGGCTCAAGCTGCAATATTGAAAAATTCTAATAGCAAAATATTGAATGATTTCAGAAGCATCAAAATAAGATGGAAAGAATACAGAGAGTCACTATACTAAAGAGAATTGTTTGACCTTCAACCATTTCAGGAGACAGAATATGAGCAAGAGCCATTGTTGTTAAAAGAAGACATTCAAGGAGCACTGAAAACATTAGCAAAAATCAAAGCTCTAGGAATTGATGGAATACCAATAGAACCTCTTGAACGGGCTGAAGAAGCACTGGAAGCACTTGTGTATGCCAAGAAATTTTGTAAGAGACAGTTCTTTCGAAAACTGATTGGAAAATGTATGTATTTGTAGACATCTAAAGGAAGGTGACCCAATAGAATGCCCAAATTATAGAATATTATCATAGGTATCACATGCAAGAAAATGTTTCTAAGGATATCCAACAATGATTGTAGCAATACATTGACAGTGAGCTACTGGAGGTTCAAACAAATTTAGAAGAGGACATAGAACAAGGGATGCCACTGCTTATGTCGATGGATCTTCGTTCAAAGCCGAGAATACCAGGAAGTTGTTTACTTGAGTTTTAGTGACTGTGCCAAGTCATTAACTGTGTGGATCATAACAAACTTTGGGTAGCTTTGAGTAGAATGTGAATTCCAGAACACTTCATTATACTCTTGGAGAACTTGTATATGGATCAAAAGACAGTTTTGCAAACAGAACAAGAGCATATTGCATGGTTTGAAATCAGGAAAGGTGTGTATCAGGGTTGTCCCTTCTCACCATACCTATTCAAACTGTCTGCTGAAAAATTATCAGAGAAGATGGGTTGTATGAAAAAGAATGTGACATCGGGATTGGAGGACAGATTATTTACAATTTGTATACAGATGACACAACCTTGCTTGTTGAAAATGATGAAACTTGAGGGACTCTCTGAAGAATATCAAGGATTTCAGTCTTCAGTGTGGGTTGCAACTGAATGTAAAGAAGACCCAAATCCTCCCACATTGACATCATAATAAATGGAGAAAAGATTGAAACTCTGAAGGATTTTGTCTCACTTGGATCTGCAATCGGTCCTCAAGAAGCATGAGTTAAGAGATCAAAAGACTCATTGCTTTGAGAGAATCTGCTGCACAAGACCTCTTTAGGCAATTGGGAGGCAAGGATAGTACCTTGAGCACTAAGGTATCCCTGACCAAAACCTAGTATTTTCACTTACCTCATATGTGGAAGTTGGACATTAAGGAAGACTAAAATAGACTGGGTACATTTGAACTATTCTGGTGTGTAAAATACTGAAAACATCATGGATTTCCCATAAAAATCTAGCATATCTGTTTTAGAAGAATTACAGCCAGAGTGCCTCTTAGAGGCAATGGTGGTGAGAATTCATCTTGTGTACTTTGTATGTGTTGTCAGCACAGACCAGTGCCTGGTGAAGGTCACCATGATGGGTAAAGTAGAGGAATAGCTAAAGAGAGGAAGGCCTCAAGGAGATAGATTAACATAGCGGCTGCAACAATAGCATTGAGCTTAGGAAAAATTGCGCACATGGTACAGAAAATTCACCTGTTCATTCTGTTGTGCATAGGGCTGATAATGGAACTGAGTCAATAACACCAGCAATTATGACAATACATAATATAGGCTTTTCAATTTAGGATATACATTTTACAAAAATGTCCTGCATTTTGAGAATGAACACGAAGATTTCACCTGATAAGACAATGCTTGTTCTTTCCTCTTGACCAGTAAAAGGGTTTTGAAGATAACAAGTGACATTTCCATGGTAGCTGTTTTTAAGGAGAAGGATCATCTTGATGGTAAAGAACTTGGCACTATCCTGGGAGTGGGTGACTAGTGCAGGTGGAATGTTCTCTCCCCTGTTGTCTCTCCATTCCATTCGAGGCAGTGGGTACCAGCCCCTTGAATTACATTCCACTAAGACCCCTTTGGAATTAGGAGGATGCACAACAAGCTGTACTTCTAAACTTGCAGCTGTGAAAAAGAAAGAAAAACCACGTTTATAGGTGAAGAAAGGAAAATAGAACTGAGAAAAAAGTCCCAAACAATATCTATGACCTTAGATATATTAATTGCCAAGACATGTGTCATGACAAGATAGTCAAATGGGAAAAGGGAAACAGAACTCAGGGTAAAGGGTTATGTTACAAAAATTAAGAATGACCCTAAGTCAGATAAGTCAGAAGATAAACTCCATATATGGTTCATTTATCTATGATTTTATTGGAATATATTTATTAATGATTCATTAAATCCAGATGACTGTGGTTTTGTATTAGAACAGTGAGCAAAATTAACCAAGATTTCAGTCCTCATGAGTTTTATAATTTAATGTCACTTGCTCTTTCCTCATTAAGTCACTTAGAGTCCCAACAAACGTTATAGAAAATAAATTAGATTTTTGCTTTAATTGATAATCTGCATATGATATGTATTTGTACACTATGTTTTTATACCATAAGTAATACATTTCTGCTATCAAAATAAAGCAGAATATTTCCAGATTGGAGAAAATAAACAGCTGAGCCCTCGTGGTGCAGTGGTTGTGTGCAGGACTGCAGCCCACAGGGTTGATGGTTCAAATCCACCAGCAGCTCTCCAGGAGCAAGGCTGGGGTTCCTACTCCCACCAGGCCAATGATGCAGGCGGGAAAAATAAAATGAAATAGACAAAGTTGAAATTTGAGAGGACCATGATTGGGACATAAGACTTTCCTCATATATGAGCAAAGAGAATGGAGAATGAAAAGACTGCTAGAGATCATCCATACAGGTAGAACTTTCTGAAATTAAAGGACTAGTCTATATTTTCACTGACCAATATAGAAGCCATTTGCAACATACGAGACTATGAAGTGTCTGAAAGGTGGTCAGCATACTGAAGAATTGTCTTTTTAAGTCTTATTTTAATTATCTCAATAAAATAATAATTACATGTGGGTAGTGGATACTGAACAGCTCAATTCTATAGAGTTTGGGATCATATAACATACGATAAAGACAATAAGTATGAATGAGTCTCAAACTCTACTACTGTGCCACGACGTTCATGGAACCCTTGAGTTTAAGTCCAATCCTCTGTCTCCTCTCTATTGCTTTGCCAATTAGAATACTTACAAGAGGAAATCCTTGGATTGCAAACTACATATTAGAATATAGTCAGTGTTTTTGGAGGGCACTGAAGATTATAGAGAAACTTTTTTGAGATTGATTTAATAAAAGTTGTCTAGAACTAAGTAGTCAATAAATTGAGTCAGGGAGAAATGAGGATCAGAATGCTCATTTAAGAGACTATTGTAGAGATTAAGGTGTAGCAGTACCTAACTAGGGAATTACAGCTCCTGCTTGCTTTTTAATGTTATGTAAATGTGTCCTCACTTTGAAATGATTGCTCTCATTCCTGTTCACAACAAATTGCTCATCACTGTCACTTCCACTTCCTGCACAAGCAGCTTTGCAATCATTGAGAAGTCTTCAAGGCTTTTCTTGCACTAGCACAAGGCAAACGAAGAGCTCTGTGATCCAGATCCAACTTACCTACAAATCCTTAAAGACACGTTGAAGAATGAATACCACAAAGACTATAGTTTTAACCTTTCCTACTGTATTGAAATAATTTAAAGGGGACTGAGCCCCCATGACATAAGTGGTTGAGTGTGGGACTGCGGCCCGTAGGCTTGGCGGTTCAAATCCAGCGGCGGCTCTTAGGAGCAATGCTGGGTAGCTTCCACGACCACTAGAGGGCAGTGATGCCCAAACAACCAAACAAAAACAAAAGCAAAAAAATATTTTAAAGGATAGTAATAAATCTTAGAATGGTTTTATTCATAACTTCGAGGTTAACCGTGCATGTAGATCTAAAACACAGACAGCACTTGCTGATTGAAGTGGTGACTGCAGTTATAATTGTCATTCTTGATGCTCAATTCTTCCCAGTTCAAATACTAAATGCAAGAATTTGAATTTGATACTCAAATAATTTCATATAGAAAACAGGGGGAAAGAATGTTCTTAATATTCAACATCAAAGGGGTTGAATGCCATGAGTGCGTTAAAAAATATCTTTACCTGCCACCTTCAGTTCTGTGATGGCTTCATCATAGAAATCACCATCTTTGAAGAAGCAATGGTATTTCCCATTATCTTCAATACTGACATTAAGGATCCTGAGAGTCACTTTACCCTCTCCAATGGCTTCTTTCAGGAACTCCGTTCGCTCCACAAATTTTGGGATAGTTGCTCCATGCACATCTTTTCCATCTTTGTACAGGTGCACAGATTGAGTGTAGCGGTCCCGGAACCAGCGCACTTCCATGTGTTCGGCACTCTGAGCTGGAGACAACTGACAGCTGAGCTCAGCTGCTGCACCCAGTGGAGTCAGGATGGTTTCTTCTCGGGCTCTCACTGTGAAGTGCTCTAAGGAAAAAATGTCAGCAGCCAAAATCTGAGTGCGAGTCAGTGTGCCATGAGTTCTCTTTTGCTATATATTTTGTTATTTATTAATATATGTGGATGCATATCTCAGATCAATTTCTTACTATAGAAAAAATTTTAAAACCTCACTGCCACAGAGTTGACTCTGACTTAACCACTCTAGAGAACACAGTAGAATGGATGGTTCTATGTGGGTTTGCAAGACTAAAGCTTTTTTGTTTGTTTGTTTGTTTTTTGTGTTATTGTTTGAAAGAAACTTGCTTGTCACAGACTCTAAGCCCATTTCAGTTTCACTTTCCTCCTTTTTTTTCTTTAAGTCACTCAGACCACTGTTTAAGTTTGAGGGCTAAGAAAACTGGAAGGAAGGCTATAGCTTTTTATAGGAATAGAAAGCCTCATTTTTCTCTTGAGGCAAAGCTGATGGTTTCAAACTACTGACCTTGTGATTAGCAGCCCAACTTGTAACCCACTATACCATTCCTGCTCCTCTATAGAGGAAGCACATCATTTGTATCTTTTTCATATGAACCTTCAGATTTCATGCAAGTATAAGGTTGCAATTAATTTATTTTCCCTAGAACCTAACACATCTGAGCATATAATAAAGATTTACTGGCTGGAATCAGGTAACTCTCGTGGTCTAGTGGTTATATTTTGTGTTGCTAACATCAGGAACAACAGTTCAAAACCACGATCCTCTCCTCCACAGAAAGAAGGTGCTTTCTGCTCTCATCAAAAGCTGCTGTATCAGAAGTCCACCAGGAGAGTTCTACCGGGGTCTGTAGAGCCCCTACTAGTCTGTGTTGACTCAGTGATGGCGAGTTGGGTTGGGAGGAATTTTCCCTAGTTCTTTAATCACCATTCTAGGATCGGTATCCTCCTTAAACCACATCAACCATGGGTAAAAACTTGAGGAATAATAGTCAAAAGACCTTTTTCTAATTTGCTTCTTCCTTGTTTTATCTGAGTTTATTTATAGTTATTCTGACTCATAAAGGCAAGGGAGAGATTCATACCCGAGCTCGGTGTCACCATGTGAAGGAGGAACATGGCATTCAAATATCTTGAAGGAGACAATCCTGCAGTTTCCATTATGCCTGTGGCAAGAAATGAACCAGATTCAGAAGCAATGAGAGTTAAGAAACTCAAGAATCACATGGTTTCAAATCCTCCCCCCAACCCCTAGTAATTCGCTTCCAAATAGGATCACCAGAAAAAATGTAGAATGCTTAATTCCATTTGAATTTCATAGCAACAGTGAATAATTTGTTGACATAATTATACTTTGTGCAATATATGACATCCCATAATTTTATTTGATAAATCTTGAAGCTCAACTCTCAACAGTATTCACTCTAATAATATAAGCAGTAGGTTTCTCTAACTGTAAGAATCACTTCCTGTCCATTTTAACTTTGATAATTTTCTGGTTTAGTAAACTATATCTTGTGAGGTACTTACCCAGAGTAAATATCACATCTAAGGAGTATTTCTGGATCTTTAAGACCTGGGTAGCCTGTGCATTAGCCACATGTAACACTTTATAGCACACAAAGTTTAAGAGAGCGATTTCATCTTATCATCCTTGTTGATCAAAGAATTGAACACTTCAGGAAATGTGATCATTTAGATTTTATGTCACCTTAATTGGGAAAAATTCCAAGTGGTTTCACAGTTTAGATGTAGCAACTCCCCATGGTGAGATGTATCACTGAAATTAAAAGGAAGTTTCTCCAAGATGTAGCTTCCTTTCAATATAAGTGCACTCTATGGAAAAATTCTTTTTGTTTTTTTGTTTGCCTTTTGCTGGGTCCATAGCATGCACCTGGCTCATTATGGTCACCCGGCATCTGGTACATTGGTGTTGAGACAGTGGCTTACTCCATTGCCTGCTGTCCCTTCCAGTCATCATCAGCTTACCTATCTTCTTACCTGAAAGCTTGACCTCATTTTCTTCTACAGCCAAAAGCCTGCCCCTGCAGTTACATGATTCAGGAGAAGCCTCCAGCCTGACATATGAACAATGGACTTGAAATTTACTGCTTCAACTGTGAAAGTCATTTTCTTGATATAAACCTCTGTACTGCCTCCAGAATAGATTACAACTCAACATAAGGAAACCAAAATCCTCTCAACTGGACCAATGGACACTATCATGATAAAGAGAGAAAATATTGAATCAGCAATCAGTGCTCATGGAAGCAAAAATCAGAAAGTAAAATAAATACTACACTTGGCAAATATGCTCTATGAAACCTATTAAAATTGATAAAGGGCTAAGGATTAAGATGTGCCTGATCCAAATCATGGCATCTTCATCACCTTACATGCATAGAAAGTGGGAAAATTGATAAGGAAGACCACAGGTGAATGATCCATTTGAATTATGACTCGGACCAAGAACATTGGAACTATCATGTATTTCAAGAAGAGCAAACAAATCTGTACTGGAAGAAATACAGCAAGAATGCTCCTTAGAAGTAAGGATGGTGTGACTTGCACGTTTTATCAGAAAAGACATCTGACCAACTCATGTAAAACACGCTCATCTAGATGGATTGACAGATAAGCTGCAACGATGGGATCAAACATAACAACAATTGTGAAGATGACACAGAACCTGGCAGTGTTTCATTCTATTGTATATAGCACACATACACACACACACATTTCATCGCTTTACTTCTCCAGAGAATCAAGCTAGGATAGAAGGGACTATATGTCTTTTGTCATCTAGTTGGAACTCTTTTCTTTGAACTCTTTTCTTAGTGAACTCAGTCATACGTATATACATCAAAATGGTTAGCATGAGCAAGAATGAAATGTTTTATCTTCATGAAATGACTCTCATTATTTTAGTGTTTTATACCAGACAGAAATAGGAATTTTTAACTCTATCAAAATGATTTACTAATTGGCATGGGTGTTCATCTGTGTAGACTAGAGAAACAAATTCAGAAACACACGTTTGTACATAAGAGTCTTATATAAAGGTTAATTGTACATTAAGAAAACATCCCAACCCAGTCCAGTCCAAGGAAAGTTTTATATTATCCCATATGTCTGATATCAATCAATAAGTCCTATTCTGACTCAAGAAACACATGTAATGATGCCAAATGCATAATGACCACCAACCAGCGGGTAGAGACTCTTTAGACCCAGTGGTATTGTAAGCATCTTAGTGCTGGCAAGAGTCTCCAAGTGGCTTCTCTAGGTCCAGATTTCAGGCCACAGAAGGGTTAGGCCCATGTGGCTTCTCCTCAGGCATGTCTTGCAGGGATCCAGCCTTGTCAGTTGAGTATATCCAAGGAAGTGAACTGAGAGAGAGGTGTCCATCCCCCCAAAGAGGAAGTGCCAGATTTCCCAGAATTCACAGAAGGCCATACCCACACAGAGGTCTCATTGGCTATCTTCAAATGACAGTCTAGACTCCACGCCTACACATTAATCCTTAAATTGGCACCAGATTAAGTGACTGCCACACACTATTTTCTTAGTAAACTCAGAGATATATATGTACACCAGAAATTAAATGTTTTGTCTATAGTGAAATGATTCCCATCAGTTTAGTATTAGATAGAAAAGAGAAATGATAGCAATATTTTACTCTATTTTAAAAGATCTACTAATTAGAATGGATTCTTATTTAGAGAGTGAGTTACATGCTGGAATGCTAACAGCAAAGGACAGTTTAAATCCATCAGATATTCCATGGGAGAAAAAGGAGGGTGGCTGCGCCTTTGAAGTTTATGACTTTAGAAAATCAAGGAATGAGTCTATTCTTACCTATGGAGTTTCTATGAGATAAAATGGCAATGAGAAAGTGGGAGAGAGACAGAGAAAAAGAGAGAGGGGGGAGACAGAGAAAGAGAGAGAGATAAGTGAACAGATAGGATAATTACAATAGTGTGAAAATAATATTTTATTTAATGGCAGGAACTTTTGTAATGTAGGGCAGAATCATTCACTATGTAGCATCATGGCAGAGAGAAGGTCTGTGAAAACTTTACAAGTGAAGTTGTTTCTATATTTTCAAGAATGAATCAACTATCTCATAATGTATGAAACCATTACAGAGATGTTCATATAGGGAGCTGTTAAAACACAAGGGTAATGCAAATGATATATGTTTACTAAGGAAACTGTGAAGGGTAGTACATGCCAACCTAATGGATTAGACTTTATTTTTTAATCTAAGAAGCTACCAAAGGCAAAGAAACAATGTAGTGAGACTGCTTCTCTTGGCTTCCCTCCTTGCATTCTTCACATTGCTATTTAATGTCCAACTGCCCATCATGGAACAAGAAGGTACAAGGAGTTGACAAAAGACAACCTGAGATAAGAATAAAATAAAATGAACAAGACACCTCTAATGCTGTTTCTGCCTAAAAGTAATCTTAAACAAATATAGTAGGACATAATCCAAGCATCATACAATTCAATAGCTCAGTCATATCAAGAAGTGGTATCCAAACACCATCACAATCAGTTTCCAATTATTTTCTTTCTTCTTTTACTCTTGTACCCATCCTCCTATTCACTTCCTACCTTCCCTGGTGTACCCTTTGGAAACCCTAATCCAGATATTGTTTCTACAGATTCTTCCATTCTTGGTTACCTAAACTGGAAAATATAGCACACATAACAGAGAGTCAAGAAGGCTACCAACAATAACAAAATGCAACAGAA
Organism: Nesogale talazaci; assembly: GCA_004026705.1. Taxonomy (NCBI): domain Eukaryota; kingdom Metazoa; phylum Chordata; class Mammalia; order Afrosoricida; family Tenrecidae; genus Nesogale; species Nesogale talazaci. Next base: position 11,650 of record PVJH01034014.1, on the reverse strand, counting down.
AGAGATCCTAGTTTGAATGAAAACAAAAAAAATATCAAGAACCAGATCAACTAAAAAGGGAAGTCAAATGCTAAGATTTTAACCATTCAAGCAGATTTTTTCATTTTAATCTGCTGTAATAGTCTCTACAAAATGCTTTGTCTGATAACTAGGCTATATCCATCCATCAATTAAGGTCAGAAGGAAATTGCTGGTGACTCATTCTATGTGTAGATTCTGAATATGTATTTTATTTTTCTATTGTTGTCCATAGCTTTATGCAAACCTGAATCTAACAATTTACATTCTGATATCAGTCCTTCCTTCAGATTTGAATAATATTATTTACAATTCTTGGATTATACAGGCTGGTGTGCTTCTTCCATGTGGGCTTAGTTGATGTGTCACTTGTAGGCCTCTTGCTTAAAAATAAACCTTTATCAAACCCCTGATGAAATTATTTCTGATGGCCAGGCACAAACTAGTTTCTGCATCGCATTGTCCTATAGCATCCATATCTTCCATGGTTCCCTCATGAGAATGAGCATTCAGCAAAGCCACGCCTTAAATACATGATTGCTCTTAGATTTGAGTCAGGATTAAGTGCAAGACCCAAATCCGTTTCTATATCTATGTTTTATAGATGCCTATGGTCTACCTTAGAGCCATCTTTGTTATTTGAAAGAACATTATAAATCATCACTCTGGAGCATAAATTCCTTCTGTGAACAATGTTTATTGATTTAGTCCCCTGAATTGTATTAAAAGCATAATTGAGAGAAGTAAATTAAACAAATGTAGGCTGGTTATAAATTACAAAATATGAACTATTGACTTATGCAGGGTAAATCCATATGACAGTAAACACTGCAAAAACAATGGAAGCCGATGGTCAGGGAAATCTTACAATAATATTCAAAGATAGACCAAAGAAAGTTATTAAAGTAATGAGCAAAGGGTAGTCCACCTACCAACAATTCAATATTCTTGGTACAACTTTTTTGCTTCTTCACCCACCATGTAGTTAAGGTCTTTTCTTTTTAAAATACTTTTATTGGGGGGGTTCTTTCATCTCTTATCACAATTCATACTTTTTCATCCAGTGTGTCAAGCACATTTGCTGCCATCATGAGTTTCAAAACATTCTCTTCCCACTTGAGCCCCTGATATCAGCTCCCTATTTCTCCCTCTCCCTCCCCCACTCACCCTCCCTCACCAGCCCTTGATAAGTTATAGATTATTATTTCCATATCTTACGTTGTCCTCCATCACCCCTCACCTTCTTTTCAATTATTCATTCCCATCCCCAGGGAGGAGGTTATTGCTTGATCCTTGGGATCATTTCTCCCTTTCTCTCCCACCTTCCCCTAATGCTCCTCATATCTCCATTCTCATTGTTGGCCCTGAGGGGTTTATTTCTCCTGGATACCCTGTGTTCTGGACTCTTATATGTAATAGTGCTCATGCTCTGGGGTCCAATATGTTTTGTAAGGTAGAATTGAGACCATGATAGTAGGGTGAAGGAAGCATCAAAGAACTAGAGGAAAGTTGTGTGTTTCATCAGTGCTATACTGCACCCTGACTGGCTCATCTCTTCCCTGTGATCTCTCTGTGATGGGATGTCCAATTGTCTACAGAGGGGCATTCGTTCTCCACTCCATGCCCCATTCCCATCTCACCCCCATCTCCCATTCATGGGCATGATTTTCTTCTGGGTCTTACATGCCTGATACCTGATTCCATCAACACCTCATGATCACATAAACTGATGTGCTTCCTCCATGTAGGCTTTGTTGCTTTTGAGATAGATGGCTGCTTGTTTTATCTTCAAGCTTTTAAGACCCCAGGTACTATATCCTTTGATAGCTGGACACCATCAGCTTTCTTCACCATATTTGTTTATTCACTCATTTTGTCTTCAGCAATCATGTCAGGAAGGTGAGCATCACAGAATGCCAGATTGCTAGAAAAAAGTGTCATTGTGTTGACGGAGTACTTGAGTCAAGGCCAAATATCTTTATGCAACCTTAATTCTTACCGTAGAGATATGAGTACATAATTATATTCTCCTTTTGTTTTACAAGGGTAATCTACCTACCAAAAGTTAAATATTCTTGGTACAACTGTGTTTTTCTTCTTCCCACACCATGTAGTTTCAGTCTTTTCTTTTTAAAACACTTTTATTAGGGGGGTCTTTATTCTCTTATCACAATCCATATATTCATCCAATGTGTCAAGCACAATTGCTGCCATAATAATTTATCACATATATGATATATATGTAGCATATCTGCATGCCTTTATTTAGGACTCTATAAATGTCTTTTGCCTCCTGGTTCTTTCCTCTATTTTCTGTTACTTTCCTCAAGTCCAACCATAATGTTCACCCCTCATATGGTTTTAGCAATTCCTCCCTGCTGCATTGATTTAGCCCCACTTGGTATCCTATGACCTTCCTACTTTTATTTTAGTTCATTTGTTGTCTCCTTGTTCCTGGTTGGGTCCCCCACTCCTCTTCCTTTCTACCATCTTCCCTTCTCTTATCCATCCTCCCGCACCCTAGGAACCAGTGGTCCATCTCTGAATTATTTATCCAGCCTATGTTATCTATATAGACATTCAGATAGAGTATTAAGTGCACAAACCAGGCAAAGCCAAATAAAACAACAAAGGAAGTCAAAACTAACAAAATAATAAAAACAGCAACAACAAAACAAAATAACAATAACAAATAGAAAGCCACTGGCAAAATGGAAAAGCCTATACATAGTTCAAGGCTTTTATGAGTATTTTCCAATCGAGTCTAATGGGGTGTCACACTCTGTCTCCAAAATCTATATTTGGCATTCCCTGGGGGTTTCATTCCTTGATGCTCTGCTGCATGTCCTCAGAGTCTCACCCCAGTGTGATGGGGCACAGGGTCCCCAGAGTTGTGCCCCACAGAATCATGGTTCAGTGAGGGATGCTATGTCTTGTGGTGGGGCTGTCCTATGTTCTTCACCATACATTGTCTGCTCTTAGCAGGAACATTGCACTCAGGGCTTGGTGGGCCAGGATGTCCTATCCCCCCTTTCTATCCCTTTTCATTTCTTTTGTGTGCTTTAATCTGCCCCTCTCTTTAAACTGTAACCCAAATGCTGTCCTCTGATGTGCATTCTTTGGTGGGTGGTGGTGGTGAATGGGGTTTTGGTGGTAGTTTCAGTCTTAAGTCCTGGGACTACTGCTGTGTTAAAGTAGTGGATTCACCTAGTGGATTCTCTACATCACATACTGTGGTGTATATAGTGCACCTCAAAAACTCAGGATCCAATGACACAATAGTGTATATGACAGTCTTTTGATGTCATGGGCAGAAGAACCCACCTCTTGGTGGTCATGACACTAACCCTGCCACTATACGCAAACTCTCTCCAGATTGATGTTGATTGATTGGTTCTTACAAATGAAAATATATTTTTTCTTCTGCACTGAAAATATTTTTATAATGCATTATATCTATATAATATTCTTTTTAGAATGTATACAAAAATGACAGTAACCCACTCTTTAGAGAAATTGATCATTGGCTTATGCCTCGGAGTTTTTCACTTGATGGTCACCTTTTACCTTCTTCATCTTTGTGTCTTTTTGGGGGGTCCAAGAAGCTGTGCAGCATGGCCAATCTCAGTTGAAAATTAGTTGCTAGCAACATCTTAGTGGTTAGAATCAAGGCTAAGGAGTTTTATTGGGATGAAATCAAGATGCTGATAAGCTTATGTTTTTAATGATTGTTCACAGGGTTAATTGTGATGTTCATCCTGTTGAGTATAAATAAAACGAGCCATCTCGGAAACAGGAGGGTGGGCAGGGGTAGGGCTCATGACTAACAAGAGAAAGAAATAAAAGTAGAGGTGGAACCCATCCTCTAGATCCAAACAACCTTGAATATTAAACCTCCTTGGTCCAGGAGGTAGCTGTGACACCATTGAGGTTAAAGTGGAGTGGCAGCAGCAGAACAGAGTTAGAGCCTGAGAGAGTGGTGGACTTTTTTCATTTTTTACTTCCACAGAATAGGTAAAACTGAGTGCCTTCAGACTGAGGCTTAAAACCAGTGACATGCCCATTGGGCATTTATCAACAGTCCCCAAAGGGTTTTTAACATTGCATGAGCAGTCAGTGTGGTCAAGAGGCCAAAGACCAGTGAGAGGCCTGCTTATAGGACTGGCTGAGAAGATGCTGTCCTCTTCAAATAACTGTATCCTGAGGCTTTGTAATATTTTTTATCATTAGATCATTCTATTGGGGAAATCATACAATTCCTATCATGATCAATACATACATCAATTATATGCAAACTACATTTGCACATTTGTTACCATTATCATTCTCAAAACATCCTTCTTCTACTTAGCGCCCCCCCCCCAGTATCAACCCCCTTTATTTCTTCTCCCTCACCACTGCCCCTTCCCCACGAACCCTTAATAATTTACAAATTATCATTATTTTGCCATATCATCCATTGTCTGGTGTGTACCTTCACCCACTTCCCTGTTGTTTGTACCCCAGAGAGGAAGTTATATGTAGATCCTTGCAATTGGTGCCCCCTTTCTACTCTACCTTCCTCCACCTTCCAATATCACCACTCTCACCACTGGTCCTGAAGGGATCAACTGTCCTGAAATCCCCATGTTTTTGGCACCTACCTGTACCAATATACATTCCCTAGTCTACATGGATTTGTAAGGTAGAATAGGGATCATGGTAGTGGGTGGGAGGAAGCATTTAAGAACTAGAGGAAAGTTGCATATTTCATTGTTGCTACACTATACCTTAATTGGCTGGTCTCCTCCCTGTGATCCTTCTGTAAGGGGATGTTGCTTCACCTATTGATGGGCTTTGGATCCCCAATCTGTACTCCCTTTCATTTTTAATGATATAATTTTTCATTCTTTGATACCTGATACCTGATTCTGTGACACCTCATGGTCACACAGGCTGGTGTGCTTCTTCCATGTGGGTTTTGTTGCTTCTAAGCTAGATGACTGTTTGTTTACTTTCAAGCCTTTAAGACCCCAGATGCTATATCTTTTGATAGCCAGACACCATCAGTTTTCTTTACCACATTTACTGATACACACATTTGTCTTCAGTCATCATCAGGAAGTATCCATGAATATCATGGAATGTCAATTCAATAGAACAAAGTGTTCTTGCATTAAGGAATTACTTGAGTGGAGCCAATACCCATCTGCTGCCTTAATAATGACCCTGTACATATATGTGGGTAGATCTATTTCCCCATCATATAAAAACATACATTCACCAATGTAAATGACTATATTTGGACCTCTATAAATTTCCTTTACCCCCCAGTTCTTTCCTCTATTTCCTTTCACCTTTCTCTTATCCCACCATCATTCTCAGCTTCCATTTGGGTTTCAATATTTTTTCTCTGTTACATCACTCTTGATCAATCCCTATCAGGCCTCTCACACCTATCCTGTCACTGATTTTGAATCACTTATTGTTCCCTTATCTCTGGATTGATCAACACCACCTCCTTTCCCCCTCCTCCCTATCTACCATGGCTCCCCAAAAACATCAGTCCTATTGTTTTTCCCTCTAGACTGTTTATCCAGCCTATCTTATCTAGATAGTCCTACAGAAATAACAACATGCACAAATAATACCAAGGCATCCTAAGATGAAGCAGCCAAAGACAATAAAATGATGATAACAACAAAAAATCCCAATGTCCAAAAAATATATCTATAAATAAGTAAAAAATAAAAACAATAACAAAATAAAAACCTGTAAATAGTCTACCATGGGCCCAAAGCATATCTTTGGCACTCCCTTGGGAACTCCATGCTTTGCAACACACCGTTAGTGTTTTTCCATGGAGAGTTTGGATCAGACAGGGTACAACCCCAATCCTACTTCTCCATTGTGGTCCTCATAGGACCTTGGGATCAGTGAGGGACGCTGTGCTTCATAGTGGGTCTGGTCATACATTTCTCTCTGTGCATAGGCTGTTCTGAGTGGGAATATTGTCCCCAAGGTTTGGTGGGCAAAGATGTACTCCATTCTCTCTTCCTCACCATTCATTTGTTCTCATGTGCTCTGGTTAGGTATGTCCCACTCCCCATGCTGCAGCTTCAGGGCTGCCCTACAAAGCAAACTCCCCTGGGGGGAAAAGTGGCTGTCCACATAGTGGGGATTGGGGTTGGACCCTCAGACCCCTCTACTGGTTCCCTGCACCAAAATTAAACCCGATGTTCCAGGATGTGAATACAGTATGATGGCATGGAGCTTGGTAACCTTTTAACTTCCTCAATGAACACCATAATCACGAATATTTTCTAAAATAGTTGGCATTTGTCTGCAATGTGGTCATTACAATAAATTATTGAGATCACTAGACAAGTAGAATGTGCTGTGAGAGTACTAGTTGGTGTAAGGATTAATAAAGTGCCTCATAGAATTCAGATTTGGACAGCTGATGGTACTGATGGTGGTTTTTTCTTCAAGCTTGTGAATTTACAGGAGGTAAAAAGTCATCGCCACATCAATCACCTTTTACATTGATGTTTGTCACTTTTTTGTTACCATCTGAGATTGTAACACTGCCCACACTACCTAGCCTCATCCACTTCCTGCACTACACCTCCTGTGAGAGGGTCACCACTTACACATGCACTACCTGATAAACAGTAGGTGAGAGCCCACTCCACTTCAGGCGTGCCTCCCACAATTGCTTTAGCAATAGATACATACTCCCGCTATCAAACGCTACTTAAAATGCTAAGAACAGAAGACAAACTAGATTACCACAACCCCCTAAATTTAGATCTTTGTACACAACCAAATGAAGGAAAGCCACATTTTGACCAAAATTCCTGGCAGCAGTATATTGGAAAATGGACTACTCAAACATTTTTAGAAAATTTCAGTAGTCAGCAACAAAAGGCAAACAATTCAGTGCAAAACTGAGAGAAGACATCAACAGGAAATTCACCAAAGAAGGCATCTAGGCGGCCAAAAACAGACAGAGAAAAGGGTGTTGTGGTCATTAGCTTCTTAGGTGCCATAGAGCCGGTGGAAAATATCCTGAGCTCCTGTGCCCACTTCACACATGCTATTATGTTTGAGTGCATTGTCGCCATGACTTGGTAGGTCACGCTAATACAAACCTTTGATGCTGACTACCGTGGTTACATCATCTCCTGTGAACTTGAGAAGGGGTGAAGTCCCGCCTGTCAATCAGGCCATAGCCAATGAGGCCTCTGTGTGGACATGGCCTTCTTCTCAGGGTTCTGGGAACTCCTGTCTTCCTCCCTGGATCTGGGACCTCACTCTCTGTTTCTGCTTATTGCTGACAAGACACGTGATGCTAACCTGATTGACTCAGAACCTTGGAACTGAAGGAACCACATGGAGGCCCATTCCAGCAGTAAGTTACTTCCATCACTCCTAGATCCACAGATTTTCCATTCACAGACTTATGATCTTCCTGCATTCAGTGTCATTGCATGTATTTTATAAGTCTGAAGAGTAATATATAGACTGGTACTGGGCATATGAGCTAATATCAGGCTTATGGACTTGATCTGAACTGGGCTGGAATATTTTCTCAATATACAATTGTTCTTTTATATACATCTCTGTATTACAGGCCTATGAGTCCCTGTCTACTCTAACTGGACTAACACATTGATCCTGTATTTTACCAAGCTTGATGTCCTTTTTCAGGGACTCATCTCTTATAACACCAGGTCCAAGGTACATGAGATGAACTGTCATCAACCTACTTCTAAGGAAAAATTCTGGCAGTCCTTCCCAGACAGACTTGTTTGGTCATCTGGCAGTCCCATTCAAACAAAACCAACCCAAACTCTCTGCCATCAAGACGATTACAACTCATAGAAAACATAGAGGACAGGGCAGAACTGCCCCCAACGGGTTTCTGAGACTGTAACTCTTTACAGGAATAGAAATCATCATCTTTTCCCCTTGGAGAGGCTGGGGTCTTTGAACTGCTAACCAATTAGCAGCCCATCTCAGAACCTACCACACTAGCAGAGTTCCTTTCAGAGAGACGCAAATTCAAAGAACACTGAGATACTGTCTCTTCCAGTTTTAATAGCAAAGTTTAAAAGCAAAACAAGAAAACAGAAACAAGAATAGCTGACAAGGGTTAAGAGAAACTAGAACTCTCATACGTTGTTGGTGAGACTGCAAAACTCCCACAGCCACTGTGAACAGCAGTATAATACTTAAAAAGTGGAAAACAGAAATATCAAATAAATCAGCAATCCAGCAACTACATATATGTGTGTATTTATATATACTAGAGAAATAGGAATCAGACATAAATTGATACTGATATATGCATACTGATCCTCATCATAGTACTATTTACTATAGCAAAACTATGGTAACAGCGTAACTAGCCATGAAAATATAAATGAATAAATAAACTTTGGGACATTCATACAATGGAAAACTATTCCACATTGAAGAATTTCCATGCTTTTGGGAAACATCTTAGAGTATGGATAAATCAGGAGGATAGTATGCCTAGTGAAATCGGTCAATCACAAAGAAATAATAATATATGTATATATAATTATTTATAAAGGTCAAGAAAATGTTTTCACATGATAAAAAACAGACATTGACTTATATCAGAAGTGTAGGGGAGAAAAAGGAAAAATCATTAACTAATAGGTAGATACATATTAGCTTGGTTGAAGAGAAAGACAGTAAGCAATCAGAATAATGCAGCATCAAGTGACGCCACAAAATAATCAAGTCAAAAGTAGATAATGGGAAGAATACAAGAAGTAAAGGTAACATAGATAAATACTATTATTTATGCAATACAAGAACAATAATCTATGAATGGATCATTGTTGAAGTACAATATATATAAGTGCAAAGTAAAGTATTATAATTAATTGTGCAAAGACCTAGTGATTGAGAACCCAAAAAGGGAGAATAACTCAACATATCTCAAGTCGAAGAAATGAAGAAAAACCCAAGCCAATTACAGTATTAAAAAAACCAAACCAGTTTCATTATTGAAGTAATCTCAAAGCAAGATCTTGAAACCATTAAAGAAGTATTAAAAGAAGATGAAGGGAATAAATAGTCAATGTACCAAAAACAGATGATCAATATTCAATCATTTGAAGAGTTATTCTGTGATCAATAACCAATGGTACTGAAGGAAAGAAGAAGGCCAACTACACTGAAAGCATTAGCCCCAAACTAGTCCCCAGAAACTGATAGCATACCTGTGATAGTTACATAATCTGCTGTCAATTTGGGACTTGAGAAGATTCAGAGTGAAGGGGTGGAGTCTACTCTTGTCAATCGTATTGTAGCCAATGAGGCTTCATGGCTTTCTCCTGAGAATCCTGGGAAATCTGATGTTTCCTCCTTGGACACACTCTATGTAAAGGTTCACATCATTTCCTGCAAGAAACCCCTGGGGAGAAGTCACATGTACCTACCTTTTTGCAGCCCTAGGAACTGGAAGAGTCACATGAAGACTCCTGTCAGCCCGGAGATGCTTACAACGCCACTGGATCCAATTGTCCTGCACTCGGCATCATTGCATGTGTTTTGTGAATCTGAAGAGAACTTTATATATGGGAATGGGACATATGGGCTAATATTAGACTTATGATCTTAGACTTATGGTCTGGGATGATGTCTCAATATTTAACAGAAGTCAAAAAATCTGATGACATATTACTTTGGGAAAATCAGCTGCACAAGGACCCTAAAGTGTTGGAGAGCAAGGATGTCTCTTTGATAAAGGTGCACCTGACATAGTGTTTTCAACCATCTCATATGTATGTTAAATCTGGACAATGAGTAGGGAAGATTGGAGATAAATGGATGAATTTGAATGATGACATTGACAAAGAATACTGAAAACACTATGGACTGTCATATGACCCAATAAAGCAGTCATGAAGAAGTACAGCCACAATGCTTATTAGAAGTGAGCATTAGGAGACTTTGTCTCACATTATTTTGACCTGTTATCAAGATACATCAGTCCTGGAAAAAGGACATCATGATGGATAGTCTGTCATGCCAAGAAAGACACTCCAGAAGATGTACTGACACAGCAGCTGCAACAATGGGTTCAGACATAGCAATTGTGAAGATAGACTAGGACCAAGTAGTGGCTACTTTTATTGTGCATGGGGAGGCCGTGAGTCAGAAGTGAGTCTCTGCATCTAACAACAACAGATCATGAGTGCATAGACAGGCAAGCTGAACAATTGTGGGATGAAGAATCGGATTGTACCCATGAATGAATATATGCAAGGAAGCAAAAAGTTGATGAAAAATGGAGTTAGAAAATAATGGCATTTTTACACAAAGATTTTGAAATACCCTGTGGTAGGTTAGATAAAATATCTCTCTTTACATATTTATAAATCCTGCAAATATACCCATGGATATGATGTCAACCTTATTGATATTGATTTCAGAATTTTGTTGTACAGAACTATGAACAAATTGATTCTTGTTCTTATAAATCACTATGTTTATGGCAATTTGTTCCAGAAGACATAGAAACATAATATAATTACCTTTTTCATATTTTTATGGTTCAGTACTAAACTGTCTCCGAAAGCTATGTTTTGTTTATTACGCATGATATTTTTTGAGTTTTACTCTATATACTAAATGTGAATAACATTGATTTTGGTCAAATAAAATGAACATTTTCCATATTTATTAGCTACCATAACTAACTTATGGTAACTAATAAGTTCAGAGCTCTCCCATTGTAGGGATGCAGTCATTTTATCTTGAGGAAAAACCAGAGTGATGGATAGCATCCATCCCTATACCTCTTCAAAGATAGTTTTCAACAAAACGGAGGGTTGGCAAGTCACCATGCGTATTGGAAACAAAGGGACAACAGTTTAAACTATTATAAGAAATATTATCCCTTGAGAAACTTCCAAATTTTTTTCAAACTCAAAGGAGATTCCTTCTCAGGTATGTTTCACACTGCACAAATGAGTTTTAAAACATGTTTGAACAAGAAGCATAAGTTAACAAGAGATATGAAAGTTAATACAAATCACATCCAACCTATTTTGAATATGAATCTGAAAACGAAAGAAGAGTTGCCTAACTTTAACCAGATAAACTCACAGCAATTTTCCTGATGTAATAGAACTGTAGTGCCCAAATCTATCTTTGTTCTGTTAAATGATGAAATCAAAGACATATACTTGATATGTCTAACTAAATTAAAATAAATTTGAAGATCATTCACATTATAAGCTAATAATCTTGCTGGTATAGTGTACTCAAAGTCACCATACCAATTGATACAATTAGGAATTCATATCTGTCTTCTTTAGAATATCAATTAACTCTTTCAGAAAAGAAGAATTTTGAGTCTGGTTGCCGAGGATAATCTGCAATAAGGATCAGTCCCCGGATGACGTGACTGAGAAATAATATTCATGAGAATATTTTCTTTCCTTCAGATCAGAGCATGAGGGGCATTGAGGACATTTATCCAGCTTCCAGGTGTTTTTGCTGCTGCTGCCTGATCTGTTTAGCAGCCGACTCCTCCCGGACCCGCAGTCAATTTGTTCATAATTTTTTTTAATATAGTCTGGCCCTCAAATAGTTTCAGGGACAGTGA
>PVJH01034013.1:0-21099 GCA_004026705.1 Nesogale talazaci | reverse complement strand
ATGCATTAAGTATATCTAATTTTAAGAACAATTTTAATTTTCAATGTTTACCTATACTAGTATTTGGCTGTGATTTTTGAGTTTAAAATCTCAAAAATGTATGTGTAATCATTGCTATAGCAAATACTAAAATATTAACAGTATTGATGATTATTCTAGATAACACCTTGCATATATTAATTCTTTATATTTTTCCAAATATATTCAGGTGCAATTTATTTCCAATTTGGACATGAGGTAATGAGTCATATAAATTCTTATCAATTTTTAAAAGATGAGAGTATTAGGATTTGATCCAATTTATTTAGACTTTATTAACTGCACTCCATATCCCTAAACATTGACCACTCTCTACTGATATGTTTTGAAAACCAGAATCCTAAATGATAATTTGCATAACATTGTTATACAATAGGAAATTTCTCCAGTTCCCCAGCAGTGCTATGTCTGCCCAAAAAATATGTGATCACTCAAGGATAGAAAAAAATACAAAGCAAGAGCAAACAAATGAACAAAACAGGAAAATAGCATAAATTTACAAGCTTTGTGTTGCAGAATGACAAATACGCTCTCTGTGGATTTTGTTATAGATTAAGGTCAAATTTTTCAATCCATTATATGTATGTCCCAGAATGTCTTTATACGTTCTTCTATTGATTGACATTTAGTCTGTTTCAAACTAGTGTGGAGTGCTGAATGAACCTGAAGTGGCAATGTCTGTTGGAGCTCAGTCTTTTATTTCTTTAGGATGTATACTCGGCAGAGGTACTGCTGAATCATGGAATTTGCAGCACCAGCTGTTTGAGGTAGTGTCATGTCACTTTGCTTGTATATGTATTTGCAGTCCTAGCAGCAGTATATAAGGCTTCCAATCGATCCTCACCCTCTCTAGCATTTGCTATTTTCTAATTAATTAATTTCTCATATTTGGACTATAATATGTAAAGCAATACGACACCATTTGTGTCTTTTTCCTCTCTTTGTTTAAAGATCATTTTGGGGGATGTTTAAAACTCTTATAACAATCCATACATCAATTGTATCAAGCATATTTGCAGACATGTTTCTTTCATGATCATCATTGTTTTCTAGTGCATCTCCATGTTGACTAATGAGTGTGAATTTTTTTTCATATGTGTGTTACCTATTTCATTATCACTTGTGGAGAACTGTGTTCAGATCCTTTGACAAATTTTTAATGGGGATACTCAAGTTTTTTCTTATTGCAGTTTTCTATAAATTTTAAACATTTCTCTTGTCCAGTATGCCATTGTTGAAGACATTTTTCCCCCAATCAGTGGGTTCTTCTTTTTTAACTCTATTTATTTTTATTTTATTGAACCATAACTAACATATCACACAATCGAGTAGTTCAATCATATCAAGAAAGACTGTGCAGCCATTGCCACAATCAACTCTGGAACCTTTTCTTCCTTCTTGTGCTCTTGGTCCTTATTTTCTCTACTATCATCTTCTGTGTCCCTCACTAAATGACTCACAATAGCTCAGGGTAGATACCTGTGTGCTTCCCATACTCCAGCTATTTAAAGGAGTAGGAAGCTTTGTACATTTCCCACCGAGTAACTGGTGGTTTAGCTCTACAGACTGTGCAGTTAACTGTCCATTGTTTAATCCCTTTACCAGAGTTCCAGATGCCATCATAAATCCAGCTACTGTCTTGGTAATTTTACCACCCCAACTTCTCTATCCAGATAAGCATATCAAACAATGGAAAACAGCAAAAAAGGACTCAAACAATGGCTGTATAAAACAGACTAAACGTCCTTCAATTGAATTAATAAACTCTTGAGCATACACAGAATGGAGTACTATTCGTCTCTAAAGAACAATGGTGAAACCAAGAAAGATAATATGACATGTAGTGACATAAAAGCAATATACTGAGTTAATTTGGTCAATCACAAAAGTACACTATTGTATGAGTCTATTATAATAAGGATAAATACCAAGACAAATTCAAGCTCCAGATCCTAGGTCATGCAATTTTCTAAGCTAGTATCGCAACCAACAAGCAGTATTAATTATTATTTTCAGAGCAGTATTCTTATTCTGAGTTTCTTCCTTCTGCATGTGAAGCTTGTGATTAGTTTTCCATTTCTTTAATGAATGAGATTAGGATCTGGATCGGAATTGCATTGCACTTACAGATTGTTTTAAGTAGTGTGACAGTTACAGAATCTCTTATCAACAGTGAAAAGGTGGAGTCTATCGTGTGGATCAGGTTCCAACTTGATGACTTCATTTGAAGACAAGAATGAGATAAATAGCTCCCTGGAGTCCAGATACACTCACTCCCTTCTTTTATTGAGTATTGTGGCAGTCATGTGCTTATGTTAATTTTATAATTGAAATGTAGGGGTGGAGTCTGGCCTGTTAATCAGAAGAAAGCCATTGAGTAGCCAATGAGGCCTCTGTGGGCATGGTTTTCACCTGAGACTCCTGGGAAATCTCGGGGTATTTCCCTCGTGAAGATGAGAAGCTAGCTTCCCCAGCTGTTGGGAGTTATTTTCAGAGACGATTAATCATGGAAAAGACAAGGTGCAGCCTCCAGGAAGTTGGAGGAGCCAGAAGAGAGACCACATGGCTTTTCCCTGATGAAGACAGACCTCTGAAGCTGGAGTGACATGCTGTTGATGGACCTGAGCCCTGTAAGCGAGGAGCAATGGGGAGACCCCTGCCAGCGCCAGAATTCTGCACCCAACGAACTGTGAGTTCCTGAGTCGGAAGCAGACTTTACAGACAGACTTCGGGCATATGGGTTAATATTGGACTTATGACTTTGCACTGGACTGGATTGGGATGCCTTCTTAGTGTCACATTTCTTTTGTATATAAACCCTTTCCTTATACCTATACCTTTCCTTGTACCCTTTCCTTATACCTATATGCATGTCTCTGAAATTTGTTCCTCTAGTCTACCCGGACTAACACAAGTATATTAAGGTTTTTTACTCCATCTGCATAAGTTTAGCTAGATAATGTATTTCTATTTACTTGACAATTTCTGCGTGTTTCTGAAATTTGTTCCTCTAGTCTATCTGGACTAACACAAGTATGTTAAGGTTTTTTACTCCATCTGCATAAGTTTAGCTAGATAATGTATTTCTATTTCCTTGACAATTCCTTTCAGGCTATTGTATTTTTTGAGTACAGCTTTTCATAGAAATGTGTTATTATTTTAATCTGGGTCTGTTGTGATATGACGCTTTTCATCTCCAATTCTAGATATTTGTATCTTTCCTTTGAGTTTTTTAGCTGATTTTTAATTTGCTAATCTTCTAAAAAAATAAAGAACTTCTGTTGACTTTCTTTGTTTTTCTGTTTTTTTTTCTTCTGTTGATGGAGGGTTTTTTGCTATTTTCCTTGTTTTGATGGTGTATGTGCTATGTTGTGAAGCTGATTTTCCTTTTCTCTCTCTGTTTTCCATGTGCAAATCAACTGCTATAAATAGTTCTCTGATAACTGAGTTCATTGTGTCTCAAAGATTTTGACATGTTGTGTTTTTATTTCCTTTTAGGAATTTCTTTCCTTTCATCCCTTATTTTGTCCATCATGATTTCATGGAGTCTTTTTGAAATATTAAGTTATTCAGTCTTCATGTGTAGTTTTTCAGTTTTATAATATTGTGATCTGAGAACATTACTTACAGGATCTCAATGTATTTGATTTGTTGTCTTGTTTTGGGACAAGGATGTGGTATACTTTGCAGTTTCCAGTTGGAGTGTTCTGTATATATCTAAGAAGTTGTGCTGTATAGTTATGTTGTTCAGCTCTCCATTTCTTCCCTGTTGCTTCTTCCCTGTGTTCTGTAATTTCCTGAATTTAGAATATCAAAGTACCCTATTATTATTGTAGAGCTATTGAACAATCTCTTCTACTCTTTGAGGATTTTGCTGTGGATTTCTAGGATGTTTCATTGACGTATGTGTGTGTGTGTGTGTGTGTGTGTGTGTGTGTGTTTCCTGGTTTTTACTCCCTTAATCATTATGTAGTGTCCATCCTTGTTTCTCATTATGTTATTTTTTCCGACTCATATAATTATGCATAGTCTCAGAAACTCACAAGGGCAGTATTCCATTCCAGAGTGACATTGAGTCAGAATTGATTGATGACAGTGAGATTTTTAGTTTAGATCTTCTCACAATTCTCTCCTTATATTATCCATAGTACCAAATTCTTTATCTCACATCCCAAATAGATTCTATTTTGAACTTAACCAGGAATCTATTTTGTTATATCATTTATATATATTATATCATTATAGTATATCATATATAATATAATTATATAATTTTCCTCATTGCATCTCAAAGCAGAAGAAATTATTTTACAATATTTTACCTAAAATTTGTCAAAAGACATCTTAACTTAATTATATTTTTTCCACAATTTGAGAGAACTTAAAAATAAGATAAATAGTTAATATCTTTAATAAAGGGAAGACATGGTATTTTCATTCTTGGTAATTACACAAAGATAAAATTGGTAATGTCAATAAGATTCACTAAAGCATCTGTTCACATGGCAGGTCAATTTACATGCTCACAAAACATAAAATTTATGTTTTTTATGGTAAAAATAGTCCACTAGAATGAAATTAAATATTATCACTAAAAGAGAAAATTTATTGTAGGTTGGAGGAGAATTTAGAAAAATATACTGCTGAATTTTGGTGTGCAATTTTTAGAAAGTGTATTTCTTCAAAAGACTTTTACTATGAGATTGTTTAATTTTACAAAATGGTTAAATACTTTATTAGCTTAAAATTGGTATAATAAAAACTAATAAAACCCTAGCAGAGAATAAGGACATTATTTTAATCCAATTGCTATAATACCCAACTTTTAAATATTAACAAGTAACAATAACTACCTTCTGAAAAAGAAGTGCAATGATATGGGTCTAAACTACCAACAAATGAAATAAGTCTAAGGACCTACTTAAAAATTATTATATTGTACAGATTAATACTTGGTGCTATTATTAAATATTGCCAATTATTTCATTTGTATAATACAATATGTTTCTATAATCAATGTGTGTTCCTTTAATTTGTAAATACAGTTTAACTTAACAAAAGATCATGCACTTACAAAAATAAGTACATAGCATTAAAGACATTAATCTAAAAAAGTAGTTACCCAGAGCCAGGTGAAATAAATCATGCAATAGAAATAAAAACTAATGACTTTGAAATTATATACTTTCTCAATAATTAAACTAGGAAACCTGAAAATAAGCAAGAATAGTTCATTGTGAAGATGGCAATATAGGGAAATTTAGCACAATTATTTTTTATTTTGCCATGCATTATTCAAAAAGAACTTCAGTGTTAGATCAACAGGAAATTTTCAGAAATCCAAGCTTGATTCAGAAGAATACAAGTAAAAAAGTATATTTTTGTTGACTTTATATATGTCTTAGCTGAAAGTGAATAACAGACACGTATTTACCTGTGATATATTGACTATGCAAAGGCATTCAACCTTGTGAATTTTACCAAATTATGGATACCATTGCTAAGAATAGAAATTCTTGAACAATTAATTCTGCTTATTTTCAACCTTAATAACCCAAAGTGATAGTTCTATTGTATAAAAGCACTGTAAATTGGAATCAACCGGAGGGCATAGGGTGGGTTATCTATTTAGAATCAGGGAATTGTGCTTCATGATTGTATCATTTCACCATATTTATTCAATATGTGTATTGAAAATCCTTACTGGAGCAGAAAGACTCATCTTTGGACTGATCCATTGACCTGCTTATCTTGGCCTCTAGTACTGTAATGGATAGCCCACTAAGCCACCAGGGATCATTAGATATTCATTAGATATTATCTAGTAATGCTGTTCAAAGAATTTTTCTTAGTCTATGTACAATTTTTCATAATTATAGTCAATTTTTCTGTTCTATATGATGAAGAATAGAGTAGCACGATTGAAAGAAAACTCATTAACCACTTGCTATATAGTTGAATTATACCTTGCTTGCTGAAAGCCAAAAGAATTTGAAGTATTTACTGATGAAGATCTAAGACCAATGCAACCTAAAAAGAGGAAGAAAAACCCAGAAAAGCCAATTACAATGGGACTAATAAATAAATCATAATACACAGAAAAATTTAAATTATAAAAAAGTTTATTTAATTTGGATACACTGTCAACACCTAGCACAATGTAGTCAGTCTGGCTACAGACAGCAAACAACAGGGCAGGTCATCCACAGTTAGCAGCTCGGGAACTTAGTGGACCATACTTGGATGGGATATCAAACTCCAGCAATGCAAGTCAACAGTATCTGCAAGTCTCAAGGTCAAGTGATGTATGCAGCAGCAGGGTGACCAAGCAGGTCTCTAAGGAACCTCAATCTGTAGCAACATAATCCATGGGCTAGCAGTGCAGTCTGACAGGTAGTGTAGTTCACAGGTTGAGCAAAGAACTAGCTAAAGCAACTAATTGTTTGCTCCTCTGAGAGCAAGGAGGGCCAGGGACCCTTTAGTCAAACTGTGACTTTTCTAATCCCACATGTTCTTATTGGCCAGGTTGATACAACACACCTACCTACCTCTCTGTGGCAGTCACCTAATCTTGTGTCAATTTAAGGATTGTGGGGCTGGATCTGGAGATAGCCAATGAGACCTCTATGTGGGAGTGGCCTCCTTCTGAGAATTCTGGGGAATGTAGTAATTTCTTCACAGAGGTATGGACAATGTCTCTCTTGGTTCACTTCTTCTAGACTTTCTACTGACAACACTCATGCCTTTGGAGACCCTTGACTGAAAAGACTAGCTTTCTGCAAAACATCCCTGAGGAGAAGCAGCATGAACTTACCCTGATGTACCCCTGGTTGTGGGAGGAGTATGTTTATGAATTTGTTTCGCTAGTCTACCCACAGCATGGTACTGAGCATGGGGTATTAGAGAAACAAATCGTAGAAATCAAGAGTAGATGTTTGTTTGACTTCTATCTCATGGTAGTGCTTCTTTCTTTGGCTAGCCAGAAGTCAGTTTTGTCCTTGTAATTTATTGAGTTGTGTTCTAGAAACAGTATGGGAAGTTAAAGTTTTGATTATTTTGTTTGGATGCTGTCTTTAGTATTCGTGTATGAAATGGCAAAAATTAGTGTTGTTAATGTATATTTTGAGCTTAGGGGTAAAATCGCCATTTCAATATCTCAGAGACTATGCTACTGAAGGAAAATGGCTGGCAGAAAGAATGGATCTGTTTGATGTCTTTAGAAGCATTATCTCGTATTTTTGAATAAATAGAATAGTTTAAATTAGGATTTAAATAAGCTAAATAAGGAATGAACTTGACTGTTTTAAGAATTGAGTTTAGTATCTGATTCTACTTTGTTTATACTGATTTCTTCTGGTTATTGTTATTGATTTAATGGTTGAAAGAAATGATTTCAGGAAGTATGAAAATAGAGAGCTTGTAAACCTACTTGCCTCAAGCCATTAATTTGATCCTTAGATGGGTTTAGGCCACACCTACAAAGATGTCTCCAAAGAGATTAACCTCACCCAGTGTTTTGGAGTACTCAGGATATTTGCGAGTTTTTTGAGAGATCTGCCTAAGGGCTAGATTGAAGAAGGAGAACCTCTGTTTTTATGGGAAAATTGAACTAAGTTATTTTCAGAAGCTGTAAAGAATCTTGAGACATGAAGAAAACTCTGATCTATGACTAAATGTTAAAGGAAGCCTGTGGCAGACTGAAATACTTTCTAGGTGACCACCTTAGTCTGCTTGTTGGGTAGAAGTGGGAGAAATGCAGCAATAAAGAGATGAGTTGAGTCTGACCACTGACACCCATGGACTTGGTTTGCAAGGAACTAAAGGAAAAGGCATGAGCAGGTCTATTGGTTTGAAGTTCATGACCTAGCTCAAGAGGGTTAGAGAATATGTGATGGGGTCATGGTCTTAGAGAAGGCAACCAATGCATATCCTGATGATGATAAGTAAATAGCCTACATTCAGTTGGCTAGAACCTGAGCAGATAAAGAAAAGATTTTTGAGCCTGTGAACTGGTATATATTGCTGTTGACTTTATGGATGGCCTGTTCTGATTTGACTTTGCTTATGGATGTGGACTTCACAAGGTTCCCACTGGAATGAACTCATTCCAAAATATGATTATTTCCTCAGAGTATTGGGTTGATGTAAGTTGCCAATGTAGAAATTGGACTCCAAAAGTGGGGGAATAAAGGCATGACGTTGTTGACTTACAAAGTCTTATAGGTGGGGGAATATGTTCATAGGATTATAGGATAAATGTGTAGATGTTACTTAACTGCAATTGTTAGGCATATGCTATATTGGTTTTTGTTCACTTATAGAATGCTATATTTAAATGAGGACAGCACATGAATTATATGCATTTTTAGCTTTTAGCTTTATCCTACCAGATATCAATATGAATTTATTATTATTTAAAAATTATATAGGTTAAGCTTATACTAAGGGTTCAAGTGGAAAATATTTTCAAATGAATATGGCAATATGTGTACAGATATGCTTGATAAAAATGATGTATTCAATATTATAAGAGCTGTAAGAACCCCAAATAAAATAATTGAAAAAAAATTATATAGGTTTACAGAGTTATGTGAAAGAGTCAAATTGACAAATGTTGGTTTGGACAGTCACCTAATATGCTGACAATTTGAGGATTAAGAATGTAGGGGTGGATTCTAGCTGTCAATTTTGAGATGGCCAATGAGACTTCTGTGTGAGCATGTCTTCTCCTGCGCAATCTGGGGAATCCAACTGTATATTCCTCTTGAAGGTGAGGCTCACTACTCAGTCCTTTGGAGACATCTACTGTCAAGACAAATGGCAGCATGTTGACAGATTCGAGCCGCAGGAAATTGGAGAAGCCACAAGGAGACCCCTCCCAATGCTGAGATGCTTCTGCCCCACTGAGTACACAAGACTCTGCACCCATTATTCTGTGATTGTCCTGGTATCATTGTATGTACTTCATGTGTCTGAAGAGGACTTTTAGATTGGTGTCAGACACATAGGCTAATATCGGACTTATACCTTGGACTGAGCTGGGATGGGGTCATTTCTCAGTGTTTAATTGCTCTTATATATAAACCACTTCCTTATATGCGTATGTGTTTTTATGAATTTTGTTTCTCGAGTACCCAGACTAACACACTATCATAGTCTCTATGAATCATAACTAATACAAAGGCATGTAACAATGTCAATTATTATTTTAGAGATAATAATTTGCTAGGTGTCTCCACAAGTGCTCTAAATAGAAGCATCCTTTTATATCTTTGAAAAATGATTCCATGATTTCATATGTGGAAATAAAAAAAGCATAAACTATTGTCAAAAA
The DNA here is from genome assembly GCA_004026705.1 of Nesogale talazaci. Lineage (NCBI taxonomy): Eukaryota > Metazoa > Chordata > Mammalia > Afrosoricida > Tenrecidae > Nesogale > Nesogale talazaci. Next base: position 11,726 of record PVJH01034013.1, on the reverse strand, counting down.
TGTTGTCACACTGTGTAACCATGCATAAACATAAATAAGACACAAAAATTTTTATAGCATTTTTATCAATTTTTCACTATGCATTTTTATTTTGAAAATTGGGTTTTACAAAGGTTGCATGCTAAACTAGTAAAATAAAAGTCAAAAACATTGGTAAAATCACTATGTTTGAACTGTACTGGTCATAAATAGATTTAAGAATATATAACTAAGTTATCTTTGTTCAAGCAGCAACTGAGCTAGAATTTTTCTTTGGAATATTAAGATATTGCTTTTGAAATTATTCAGTTTCATATTGTATGTGATAATATGTTGAAATATTTACATAGTAATGCATAACATAAATATGTATCTCTATAACACTTAATATGTATTTAATTTTCTGATGAATATCGTTGATTTATACTAGGTAAGTACTTGGTTAAAGCGCATAAGCCAAAAGCTAGGACAGAGTTCTCTTAATAAATGAGTAAGACGGAATTTAAGTCTGTTTTTTGGAGAGAAAATATTTTTTTGACTAAGCAAATAACTAAAGCAGTATACATTAATAATTGCCTTACCTAAATTTCTGATATTATACTGCAGTTTAAAATATTTGTATACACTATTATATGTCAAAACAGATGGTAGCTATGATTAATATTAAAAGAATTACAGAATGTTATTTGTTTTAAAAAATGAAGGGCTGGCTAGTGTGACTTTAGGGAATTGGAAACACCAGCATTTGTAGGTTATGAAATAGCCTGGGGATTCCAGCTGTGTTGTATCTCAAAATATGTAGATCTGGTGATGAAAAAAGTATGGGCATTCTGGATATCGACATATATATATGTATTGCCTGAACACAAAAGACATATTAAGGAAAACTTCATTTTTGTTTATAACACCTAAAACAAATTGTATGACTGCCATTAACAACATAGAAGGAATTCCTTTTTTTTCCTAAGGTCAATAGATTTAATCTCATGCAATTACTTGAGTACAACATCTAACCCAATGTTTGATTATAAACTGAGCAGCATAGTCTAGCCCCGGTTCATATCTATAAAATTAGCCATTATATTATTAAACATAAACACTCATTACACTCACTTAACTACTTTATTGATACATGGTTTAGTCATTAGCAAGAAACACATAACTTCTGAGAGATTCATGGGCATATCCTTCATTATTATTTCCAATGTTAAAATATATACTTATTGATTGCCTACTATTTTTCAAGTGGAGACAATGGTAGTTCATTTCTTTCAATTACTGGTTCTTAAAAAGTAAGGGATTTTAGATTAAATATATAAAATACATAATATTACTACTAATGAAACATAAAATAGTATAAATTGCTGTTTTATTTACTTCTTATAGCACACCAGCCTGTGTGACTATGAGGTGTCTAAAGGATCTGGTGTCAGGCATCAAAGAACTAAAACTTGCATCATTATAAATGAGGGGGAGTACTGAGTGAGGACCCAAAGCCCATCAATAGGTGAAGCGACATCTGCTTGTAGAGAGGAGAGGAGCCAGTTAAGGTACAGTGTAGTAACAATGAAATATGCAACTTTCCTTTAGTTCTCAAATGCTTTCTCCCATCCACTATTATGATCCCAATTCTACCAGACAAATCCAGCTAGACCAGGGGATGTACACTGGAGCCAGCGACATGGGGAGTTTACGATAGATGATCCCTTCAGGACCAGCGGTGAGTGTAGTGATATCAGGAGGGTGGAGGCAGGGTGGAGTGGAAGGGGGAACCAATTGCAGGGATCTACATATGACCTCTCTGAAGTATGAACAGTGGGGATGTAGGTGAAGGGAAACATCGGGCAGATTACAATATGAAAAAGTAATAACACTGTAAATTATTAAGGGTTCATGGGGGAGGGGGAGAGCGGAGGTAGGGGAAATATGGGGAAGTGGTCCTGGGACCCTAAGTGGTGGGACGATATTTCAGGGGTGATGATGGTAACAGATGTGCAAATGTGGTATGAATACAATTTATGTATGTATTGATTGTGATGGGAGTTGTATGAGCCGTCAATAAAATCATTTATTTAAAAAGTGTTAATTTGCTAATATAAACTAAGAAAAACTACCTCCAAAATATGCTCTATAAAGAAGCTAATATATGATTAGGAATGTCTTGCTTGTTAATGAACCTTTCAATATAACAAGCAAAATACAACAACACTTTCAAAACATGTCAGAAATATGCATCAGAAAAGTATTTGAAAGTGATAGATCCATTGTTTATAAATACACCATTAAAATGCATCCAAGTTATATTAGCACATATGAAATTTTGTATACCAATCAGTTCTTTATAACAATCAGAATCACAGACTGTTTAAATGCTATTTTACTTTCTGAAGTGAAGAGGGCATGCATAACACTTGACATTAACAGTATTTTCTCATCTAAATTATGTGTAGGAGTAACAAGGTGGTAGTACTGTATTTTTTATTTTCCTTAAGAAGAGATAAAACTGTCTTGGGAGTACATTAAATATATTTAATTCTTTCAGTAGGTTTGAGTTTTGTTTGGGAACAGATTTTTGCAGCCAACTTTAAAACTTGTAAATGAAATGAAAATACCCATCACTGTTGGAGCCAAATAATAGAAGACATTGAGTGGAAACCAAAACTTTTTGTGAAAAATACAACTTAAAACTATTTTGGTGCTGGCTGACAATTAAAATCTGAGTAAGCTTTTTATATTTCTTCTTTGTTCATAACTAATTAATTCCAGCATCATCCTCTCCACTTCCTTTTATCATTTGATTTTCATATTCTTTCTCTATAGTTCATAATCTAACACTTTCCTTGCTCTTACCATTTGAAACTTGATACATGGATGTATAATGTGACTGCCTACATCTATCATTCATTTCAATTATTTTCCATCATCTTCTTTTCATAATCCCATTATTTTTTTTCTTAAAGAAAAGAGTTGGGGGACTGAGATCCAGTGACATAGTGGTTGAGTGCGGACTGCGGCCCATTGGCTTGGTGGTTCAAATCCAGCAGTAGCTCTCAAGGAACAAGGCTGGGTAGCTCCCACGACCACCAGAAAGCAGTGCTGCCCCCCCACCCCCCAAAAAAAAACAAGCAAACAAACAAAAAGAAAAGGGTTGAGGGATAGCATCCTGCTCATGACAACTTCATTAGTGCTTTGTAAATCTTTTATTCCATCCTCTGGGTGGATTTGAACTGACACATATTTGGTTATAGCCTAGTATCTAATAAACAGCCTTTAAATCACTATTAATTGTCTTTGTTTGCAGATAGACTATCAGTGTTTCATAAAAGAGCATTTAAGTCATTTCCCCCCTAATTACGGTAGAATATCACAAGTAATTTCTAGACCTATCAGTGTTTGGAGAGACTCAGAATCCTATTATCAGTTGCCCATAACCTTTCCTTCCCTGTTTTTGCTGGAAGGGTGATCCAACTGGCTTTGTTAGCTTCCATCTCCTTCTCGAATAATTGGAACCTGATCAATGAAAACTGATACTGCACTTCAACTTTGTGTCTGATCTACATAGAGATGTCTTGAAACCTCCTTACCTGATCTCTAGCTTGGCTAGTAAGCATTTTTTCTTTCTTAAAATGATCTAAAATTATGCATATTTAGGGCCTATGTACTATACAATGCCTCTTCCTTTATAAGTGTGATGCTACAAAGTAACACATATTTTATAATGAGAGGCTAAGAAATCAAAAAAGGGAGGCTCAGATAAATTTTAAATAATATATTTTGTTTATAATTAAGGCCTGTAGCTTTGCAAGAATTTTGAAAATTCATTGCAAGCATAGGTCTGCACATAGTGATACATAACACACATTCAGGACAAAGTGCTATGCAAAATATCAGTGGCTGAAAATTAAATGTGATAATAACTTATTCAGAAAAGATGTCTTGTCATATATGTTTTTTCAGTGTTTTAAATTGTATTTGTATATTCATAATAATTGCATAGTTATTATAGCATTTATCATTATCTATTGCCTTTGGAGCAATTGTGACACATACAAACCTTACAATAAAGAATACGATTGTTGAATAATTCATTATTTATTAAAGCAGACTGATCCGTCTTTTACCAGTTGAGCAGGCTTGTGATAACAAACTGTCAAAACTTTAGTTTAGCAACCACACCCTTAACACTGTCTGTGCTAGCAAGGCTTCTTATAATTATTATAGATTTCTATAAATATAACATATATAGTTGCATAATGTTTAAAATGTTAAACATAAAATTATCAAATCTTAGTTTAATGTTTTCTCATCATGGATTAACACTGTAATTAAATCAATTAAATAAATATATCAGGGTGGCATAATTTGTCTAAAAGAGGATACACCTTTCTTGACGAAGATTAAAATGTTTTGCATGAGTTTATTGTGCTTCATAGTGACCTATATATAGCTCTAAATCATTAGTCCACAATACAGCTGTGATATTCTGGGTAGACTAGATAAAAAAAATTCACAGACACTCAATGTATATGGCAAAAAGGTTTATATACAACAGTGATTGAATATTGAGAAGACAACTACTCCAGTCCACATCAAGTCCATAAATCTGATATTGGCCCATATATCTGATACCAATCTGCAAGTCCTCTTTAGACTCCTGAAGCACATGCAATGCTGCAAAATGCAGAAATATCACAAGCCAGTGGGTACAAAATCTTGTGGATCCAGTGGTATTAAAAGAATCTTAGGACTGGCAGGGTGTTCCATGTTGCTCTAGCAGTTCCTAGGGTACAGAGTCTATTAGCATAGTGTCTTTTCAGTAGAGAATAACTCAGGGAATGAGTCTTGTCAGTAGAGAGTCTTCAAAGGAGTGTGCAGAGAAAGAGACGTGTCTTCCACCTCCAAGGAGGAAATACAGTAATACCCAAAATCCTCAAGGGAGGCCCATGCTCACATAGAGGCCTCATTGGCAATGACCCAACTGACAGACTAGACTCTACCTTTTAACTCTTAATCTTCTCAAGTCCCAAATTGACACCAGATACTGTAACTATCACAGCAGTACTTGACCTAACAAAGGTTGTAATGAATATTGAATGGAAAAAAAAATAGAAGAGTCAAGAGGAGAGGAGAGGAGAGGAGAGGAGAGGAGAGAAGAGAAGGGAGGGGAGGGAAAGAGGGGAGAGGAGAGGGGAAAGAGAGAATAGAAAGTTGAAAAAAGAAATTTATAAGTTAAAGGAAGAAGCAAGGAATGATGTAAAGAAACAGGGCATTCATAGATTCTGTAGTACCCCATAGTTATTATGTAGTTTTTTTTTTTTTTTTGGGGGGGGGGGCATCACTGCCCTCTGGAAGTAGGAGGCCCAGCCTTTGCTCCATGGAGCTAGAATTGAACCTCCATCCCAGTGGGCCGCAGTCCTGCGCACAACCACTACACCACCGGGGCTCAGTTATTATGTAGTTACTTCCTACATAAAACCTCTCAGATTCATTCTTAAAATATCTTACTATTTGATTATATTGTTTGATAATGCCCTTAAATCAAGAAAGGTAGAACTCACATTATGTGTTCAAAATACCTATGTATAGGCATTGATGAGATGAATTTAAAATTGGAAATACATGTGTCATTGCAAAGCTTTCTAAAATGGTAATTCATTAGAAAGTTGTAATTCATTAGAAGGCAGTTTTTAAAATCTCAGTACTTACATGAGACACATGTAGTATACTAAGAATTCAAACACACTTGATGCTGACTTTGAACCCAACATGCCACACTATGATAGAAAGCTGACATACTTAATTGAGCACAGTGTTTGTGAGTTGAGCTCCTATCAGCAAGATCAGCAGTTTGTAATCACCAGTTTTCCTTGGGAGAGAGGAGACTTTCTACTCCCCAAAAGTGTTAAAGAGTCTGGAAAACCCACCGGGAAAGTTCTACCCTGTCCTATCCTCTGTGGTCACTGTGAGTTGACATCTACTCATTGGCAGTGAGTTGGGAGCTTATTTCAGATTCAATTTTAGATATAAGTGTAAACAAATTCTATACATTTCAAAGAGAAGCTATGACATTAAGCTAATCTCTAAGCCTAGAGAAAGGATCGACTGTACAAATGTTTGGGTTTACACTGGCCCTTCTTATGTGAAACTGAAATGATATTTTCACTCATAAACCTGCATTTCTGTTCCCTCTGAGAAAGTGAGAGATAAGGGGATATTTCTCTAATCTTTTACTCCTCTTAAATCCTACTGATATTTTTTTTCATTCCTGCTAACTTCATAGCTGAGCTAGAAGGAAATTTCACCAAGTTTGAGTTATGATGAAACCTTTCAGGAAAGATGAGTGCCTGCAGTATAAAATGTTGGCCTCTAACCATAAGATATATCATTGTAATCAACTTTGATTTTCTGATTCTATGTGGAGGTTGTGAGTTCTTACTTGCTTGTGCAAGATAAATCTGAGTATCTCTGTACTTCTAAAATTAAAACAATGTCTTAAAGCATATCTGGGCTGAGCCCAGTGGCGTAGTGGTTGTGTATAGGACTGCAGCTCACTGGGACAGAGGTTAAATTCCAGCAGTGGGGCTGGGCCTCCTACTCCCACCACTGGAGAGCAGTGATGCCCCCCCAAAAAATAAAATAAAATAAAGCATATCTGATAAGCGTCAAATTTTACAATTTTACCATGAATTTTACATTTTACATTTTACACTGGAGAAAGTTGAATTTAAATAATTAAAAAATATTTTATAACTCTAGATATTCATGATAACTTATGCTACCTTTCCCCTTTTATTTAAATCAATGGGCTCCATGAACAGCTCATGAAATATTCCATTTACCCCTCATATCAATAATTTTTCTTACTTTTCTTTACCTTCAAACTACACTACCTGGTAACAAAATTGTTCTCAAAATTCCTGTGTTAGTTTTAGTCATTTTTAGCTATGTAGAAATATTTGAGAAGAAATACTTAATTTCTAGAAAAAAAAACTTTGCAATATCACTGCAACCATTTAAGTGTCATTATATCTAGTAATTAAATAGGTACAGTTTGTAGGCTTTAGAAAATTTCATTTTTAACACTGTCTGTTCACATACCAATTGTTGGGACAATTACAGGCTGAGTGGAGTAAACAACTTGGAGGCAGAAGCCATGTATTTGACCTCTAGGGAACTATTTCCATATGATTCTGTCATTAGTTTGACAGTTTCTTGGACATTGTGCTGTCTGACTGTTTAATCATAATCACATCAGAACAGTCCACATTTTCTGGCAAATAGTGCTCTGTGGCACTTGCCCTCATTCCATTTCCAATTTTTGTGAGTACTAAATAAATTTCAAAGGCACAATTTGAAAATGAATTTGTTCATGTCCATCATTTCTGCTTTTATGAAGCAAAAGACTGCAGACTGCTTTGTGCCCCATTGGCAGTTTAAGTTGCAGCATTTTACATATATTTGGGAGACAATTTAAATTAAACACTAAATACATTTTTTATATGTGCTGGAATTTGTCTCTTCTCCACTTGGATTAGAGTTAATGAATTTCTCTGATAGAAGCAACTTCCTTTATAGCTGAGTAAATCAAAAGTAATATAAAACTCTGGAGGACAAAAAACTAATTATTTTATAGAAAATAAGTGGGATTTAGTAAATTATTTGATATGCCTTTTCCAGTGATAGTCCTTGTAATTCCCTTCAAATGTCTGGTGGATGCATTGCAATAAGGTGCAGGGAGTGTTACTGTGGACATTGTGTTACCATTTGCACTGAGCTTTGAAATGAGCAGTGCTGCTAGCCTCTGGATGCTGAGACTAGCATCCAGCCGCGGAACTTCTTTAATTCAGCTGTGAACCAGAGATGTGGTGGGGAAGTGGTGGTGGGGGAGAAGGCAAAAAAAAAAACCAAAAGACAGATAAGCAAATTTCCCACCCCACTGAGTGATAACACAAAGTGCCTTCAGGCAACAGGTTCTTTGGCAGAAAACAGAGCAAAATCCAAACCATTTGCGAGGAGAGGAGTCAGCCTCCTTATAGACAGGGTAAGATACAGTGTAGCATCTTTGGGCTCAGGCTCATGGTTGGAGTCCTTTTGGTACATTTATCAGTAATACTAAAGTTGTTTTGTAACACTTGCAAGTTAGAGGCCAAGGGCCCACTTACCTTAAAGGCCTGTGGACATGATTGAGGAGAAGTGCTTATGGCTGCTAGAATTAATTGTACCCTATTTTTCATTGTAGATTATAACCTGTTGATTTCCCTAACAAATTATTCTGTGAGTCTGGTGTGGCCATTCCCATGAAATATCAAATCCAGCAAAGGAGGGAGTGACTTGGAAGGGTCAATTGGTATGAAAGAGCCTGGAGGCTTTCCTGAGCTCCTCCTCAGAGAAACTGCATTTGGCTGGTAAGTTTAATTCTCCTACTCTGAAGGCAGAGAGGGGCGGATGCTTTTCTAGTGCCTTTCTTTTGGTTTGGGTTGGTCTACTTTTTATAGAACAACCAGCACTCTGACTCTGCATTGACTTTGTTCACAAGAGTATGTCTATAGCCAAATTTATTTTCCTAAATCTATGAGTTAGTTATTATGCACATTCTTTGGAAATATCTTCCATCCTAAGAAGAAATGTTCATTGCCTCTGGAAAAAGAACCTATGATATTAATTCATTTATTTCTAATGTTAGTTTTGTGATTATTTAAAAAAATTAACCTAAGAAGGAATTACTCATCTAATGCTACATAACATAAAGTATATCTCCATTATCAATTCTCTCCGTTTTACAATTCATTATTGATAGAAGAAAATAACCTTGGCTTGAATATCTAATTTTAGCATTTCATTCCTCTTTGTCATTTCATTCCATTGTATTCACTTCATTCCATTTCACTTAGAGACCAAGTCATATCATGATTTCAAAGAAAAGTAACAGGCTTTCACAGAATCCTAATTTGAAGATCGAATTTAATAACCTTTCTGTAAGGTAAACTGAAGTGCGGAGTGAGACCAGAGTCAGATTGAAGGAAAGTAAATTCAAGGGCAGCTTTATTGTAGGGAAAGAGCTCCTGGTGGCAGTCCATGACACAGAAAGGCAGGTTGGGGAAGTGGCGCCTGGTGGTCAGGGGAGAGGGTTTTTAAAAGAAGATTGGGAGTTGGGGGGGTGGGGGAGGAACTGTCAAAGGTGACAGGACCTGACAACAGTATGTCAGCTTCTTGGGGTGCTCTGTACATCGGAACACAAGGCTGCACTCCCTGTGCCTGGTTGTTCCTTTTCAGCTCCATTTGGCCTGATCCATTTTCTGCCTTAACGGGGCCCTTCAATTCACCTTTCTTCAATTTGACACTGTCCAGACGCTTCCAAGTAGAATAGAATAATGGGTGTGGAAGTTTTCAAAATTTTTAACCCTTTTACATATGCAATGCTTAACCATATCAAAGAGAAGAAAGATATTATGATTCATTTGAGAAAAGCAGGCTATCGAGATAGATTTCAGAATTGTGACTCTTTATTTGCAAGCAACAGAGATGTAACCAGGAGGCTTATTTGAATGGTGGGTCCCCCTTGATTCCAAACTTGTTTTTGTTAATTCCACATGTTGACTAGTAGTTCAAATTTCCTCTTCATGTTCTCTCTTTGTTGACAGAGAAGCACAGGTGCAGGGAAAAAAAAACATAGAACAAGTGACATGGATCCTAGCAGCAGAGAACGAACATGTTCAAAATCAGCTTAGAATAGCAATGTGTGACAGAATTGAGAGTGCTACTGATGTTGTGCCTATATCCTAGTAAGATCAGTCACAGTTAACAAGGGAGTTGTGTTAGTCTAAGTAGACTAGAGAAGTAAGTTCATGGGCACTCATGTGTAAGAGAGTTTTTATCAGAGATCAATTATATATTAAGAAAAATCCAGTCCAGTCCAGATAGAGTCCTTAAGTCTGATATTAGCACATATATCTGATACATGTCCATAAATTCCTCTTTAGACCCATAGAGTCATGCAACAATGCCAAATGCAGAAGATCACAGGTCAGTGGGTGAAAAGTCTTATAAATCTAGTGGTGGGAGAAACATCTCAGCGCCTGTAGGTCTCCAGATAGCTCCTCCAGCCAGGTCCAGGGTTCTGCCTCCATCAGTGTGTGTCTATGTGGCTTGTCAACAGGTATGTGAAGGAGAGTTTGTGTGTATCCCCTCAGAGAAGAAGACAGGCATTCCCAAAATTTGCAGGAGAAGCACATGATCACACAGAGACCTCATTGATTATGTAACCTGAGAGACAGGCTGAACTGATTCCCTTCACTCAAGTTGACTGGGGATTATATAACTGCCACAGGAGTGATTCTCTGAACACTGCAAATGACCATGAGGAAGAAACACTTAGAAAACTTAGGATATAATTAAGCACTTGGTGATGTAAACTACATGTTGAATGAGAACTAGATTGGATATTTTCTTACTCATGTCTAAAGATTTGTTTTTCTCTTTTGTGACTGGTGCATTTCAGAAATAGAACTACACCACAGGAGGAATATATTTGCAGAGAAGAGTGAGTTGGTGGAACTGAGAATTCCCAAGATCATTGCACATTCAAAGAAGTCCCATGAGTCCCATAAACCCAGGCACTACATCTAATCAATGTGTTGGAGAGTTGAAAAGTTTGAAAAACTATTGTCTGAATTTAACACACGATAAAATATACCTAGGAACTAAGTATCTGAGATTAATCATAGCCCTTTATTCCAGCACTACCAAAATTGTCATAATTCCTCATAGGACCGGTACATCTGAAAGAATGGATGGTGCCAAAAAAAAAAAAAAAAAACTTTCTCTTAAATCACTGCAATGAAGTAATGGATGTTGACCACATAGCTTTTTCTAATGCTTCATAATTTCACTTATATTATAAACCGTTAATATGTTCCCAGGATGACAATGTCCAAAATGTAAGAGAATTTTCATGTGCTTGCTACATTGGAATTATAGAACAGCATGAGTTGTCATAAACAAAAAAAAAGTGTGTTTAATATGCTTAGATTTTGGAACTGAGGTACATATCATGCAGGTATTATCAAAGAGAAATCATTGAGTCTGCCTTCTACATAGTACTGTCTTATCTGTTGGTTGATGTTAGATTCCACTGAGTCAATTCTGAGTCATAGAAATCCCATGTACAGTGTCATAAAATGATACTCTGTTCCGCACCATCTTAAAAATGATTGTCTTTGCAAATGCAATCATTTATTCAATGTGTGTTATAATAAGCTCCAAGTCTTTTTCATTTTGGGTTGCTTTTATCAGGTTCACAGTTCATTTCTTATATTATGAGATACAAGTTGGCCCAATTTAAGTACTAGCTATTGGCCTGCAGAATTTAAAAATCATGTGGATCTTTCATTCCATACCCTGAAGAAAAGGTATGTTTCTCTTTTTCCATCTGTGGTCAGTCTCAATTGTGCAATAAATAAAAATCAAGAAGATCTTTTATTCTACTCCCCCAGGTGCTATGAATCACTCTTATAAAACTGTTATTACATTGAAGGGCATGGGTGATAGTACATTTACCCAAGATTTGTTTTTCAGATTTTCCAGTGAACAGATATGAATAAAGCCTTAATTTTTCAACCATCTGTTTTCTTTCTACAGCTAAAGGCAATAAGAAAAAAAAGATACTTTGTAGCTTGCTATTTCCTTTCAGAATTAACTTTTCCTTTTTCCTCAAATATAGTGACTACTTAAAAATTCCTACACTACTT
>PVJH01034012.1:0-21093 GCA_004026705.1 Nesogale talazaci | reverse complement strand
CCTGTTCATCAGGAGAAAGCCATTGAGTAGCTGATGAGGCCTCTGTGTGGGCATGGCTTTCACCTGAGACTCCAGGGAAATCTCGTGATATTTCCCTCGTGAAGATGAGAAGCTATCTTCCTCAGTTGTTGGGAGTTAGTTTGTGAGATGATTAACCACAGACAACACAGAATGGCGGCAGCTGGGAGGCGAGAGTAGCTGGTGGAGAGACCACACAGCTTTGCCCTGATGAAGAAAAAACCTCTGAAGCTGGAGCGGCATGCTGTTGATGGACCTGAGCCCTTGAAGCAAGGAGTCATGGGGAGACCCCTGCCAGCGCCAGAATTCTGCACCCACTGACCTATGACTTCCTGAGTCGGAAGCAGACTTTATAGACTGATTTCGGGCATATGGGTTATTATTGGACTTATGACTTTGCACTGGACTGGATGGGATGCCTTCTTAGGGTCACATTTCTTTTGTATATAAACCCTTTCCTTATACCTATATGCGTGTCTCTGAAATTTCTTCCTCTAGTCTATCCGGACTAACACAGTCAGCATTGACTTGATGGCTGGAGCTTTGGGTTTTTCTGGAACATTTATAGGAGTAGATCTCTAAGTCTTTTCTTCTGCAAAGTTACTGAGTGGGTTCAAGCAGCCTACCCCTTGAAGGTAGGAAGTTTGGAGTTTGAAGAGTTTGTTTTGTGTTGTTGCTACTTTGCCACTGTTATTGTGCACTGTCAAGTGCATTCTTAACCATTATGCCACAAAGGCTCCTGGACTTTACCAGTAGCAGAGTTAATTTTAAGAAAAACAACTCACAGCCTTCGCGTCAACTCCAATTCAGAGTGACCCTAAAGGGCAGGGTGAAACTGCCCCAGGAGGGGCCTGAGATTGTAAATCTCTACAGGAATAGGAAGTGTCATCTTTCTTCCTTGTGGTGACTGGCAGACCCTTTATATTTATTTTAGATCATTCCTTTCTTTTCTTTAAAGAGCTTTGTTGGCACTTCCCCCACGTATCGTACACTTCAATGGTTCACGCTTATCGAGAAGAGTTGTACAACCATGACCACAATCCATTCCAAGCATTTTCTTCTGCCTTATACTCATTGTTAGTGTAATGTTTTTTCAACGGGGCAGAAAGATACACAGCAAAACATTCTCTAAGCCCACGTCTCCACGTGTAGAATTCAATGCCACTGATTATACTCTTTGTGTTGTACAAGTGTTATTGATACTCCTCTCCAAATTGTTCTATGGCCATTAAAATGAATTCAAGTCCCCGCTAAGCAACAACTCGTCCTCCTTCACCAATGGGAACCATAGGTCAAGTTTGGTTTCTTTTTTTCTTTTCTTTTTTTTTTTTTTAAGGAGGGCAGAGAGGAGAGGAGAGAAAGAGAGAGGAAAGGAGAGGAGAGAGAGGCGACAGAGAGGAGAGAGAGAGGAGAGGAGAGAGAAAAGGAGAGATAGGAGAGGAGAGAGGAGAGGAGAGAGAGAGAGGGAAGGAGAGAGAGGAAGAAAAAGAGGAGAGAGAAAGAGATAGGACATAAGAGGAGAGAGATGATAGAGAGGAGAAAGAAAGAGAGGAGAGAGCAAAGAGGAGAGAGGAGAGAGAGGAAAGGAAAATAGGAGAGGAGTGGAAAGAGTGGGGAGAGAGGAGAGAGAAAAGGAGAGATTGGAGAGAACAGAGGGGCCGAGAGAGGAATGGAGAGAGGGGGGAAAGAGAGAAGAGAGAGAGATGACAGAAGGGAAAGAGACTCTTTTTTTCTTTCCTTTCTTTCTTTTTTTTAACCCTTTTTTTTTCTTACCCTAATCCTAAGCCTAAGTAAGTAATTTTCTGGGTATAATATTTACATACCATACACTTCCATCAATTGGTGGTTTCGAACTCCTGACCTTGTGATTAACAGCCAAACGCTTAATCACTATGTCACCTCCCTAATAACTGAGAGAGAGATTGGAGGTGGGACGGGGCAGAGCTACGTGTTGGTGGTGTTGGTTAGGTACTAGGGGGCTGGGAGCACTGGTGCAGCGGTTAAGTATTGACGCGTGGTGACGTGCTAACTGCAAGGTCCAATGTTCAAACTCCCCGGCAATCTGCTCCGACGAATATCACAATCCTGAAGACATTTGTGGAGCAATTAGCTCTACTCTGTCTCTGGGGATTGCTAGGAGTTGAAATCAATTCCCTGGCCCCCTACAACTAGGGGCGGAAAGGGGAGACTGAGCAGACAAGAGTCATGGGGAGAGCCTGCATTAGAGCAGACACCACGAGGCTGGGCTAAGAGAGGAGGCTTGGGTGGTATTGGGGTCATCAGAGTCCCTGGAACGGGGTGAGTGATCAGGGCTAACAAAGAACAAAGGAGAAGAGCCACAGGGGGAAACTCTGTGTTCTCAAGAAAAGACGTATTGGGGAGGACAAGGAACACTTATCCCATGAAGCAAGGCGGGTGAGTCGCTTCATTAAGGAACACAGGTCATTGGGATACCAGACACCCACGCTTCTCCCCAGGCTGATGGGCAGGGCCTGTCCACCCCACTGCCCCCTGATGCCCCCCAGCACTGAGCCCTGACCTTTTCAGACAGAAGCCCAGGAAGACTCTGAAACCTTGGGCAGCCTTCCAGAACGTGCCCTAGCCTGCACCTTGGTGACATTCTCAAGGAGTTACAGGGGGATGGGCAGTTTCAGGGCAATGGTCCCCACTTTTTCTGTGGTCTCTTTCGGACAGCTTGTCAGTGCTGAGCACCTCCTGTGTTCTGTGGGAACATTGGGGTGGGGGAGGGTTGTGCAGGGAGCCTTCTGGGCAGGAGACAAGAGACCTGGTGGCCACCTGTTGGGCTACTAACTACAAGGTCAGACATTCAAAACCACCGCTGTGCCTCAGGAGAGAGATAGGGTTTTCTGCTCCCATAAAGAGCTACAGTCTAGGAAACCCACGTGGGGCAGTCCCACCCTCTTTGACAGCATTGCCAGGAGTGGGCATTGACTCGATGGCAGTGCGCTTGAGTATCCGGGAGACCAGATTCAATCCCCCCACCAACTCACTTCATGTGCAGCTGACACCTGTCTGTCAGTGGAGGCTGACTGTGAGGCCCAGCAGGTTTCAGGGGAGCTTCCAGATCAAGATAGACTAGCAAGAAAGGCCTGGTGGTGGGAACCAAGGATAAAAATGTAAAAAATTCGCAGCCGTTGAGTCCACTCCAAGACCGAGTGACCCTACCGCGCAAAGTAAGACGGCCACGTGGGTCTCTGAAGCTGTAGATCTTAATTGTTGCTAGGTCGGTGTCCTCCAGTCAGTCTCAAAGCATAGCCACCCTCTGTCCAACAGAAGGAGATTCTGTCTGGTCCTGTGCCACCCTCACTGGAATAAAAAGCCTCCTCTTCCTCCGGAGGAGTCGCTAGTGGTTTCAAACTGCTGAATTTGCCATTAGCCACCCAACAAGGAACCCTCTCCAGCACCAGAGCTCATACCCCACGCCCCAAATCAGCCAATATAATCTCTATGCCCTCTCCCATCGACTGCCCTGAGATGGCTTCTAAACCTTAAACCAAACCAATCCCCACCCTCCAAGTCTTCTCAAAACCACAGGAGAGACCAGTCCCCTTCTTAAAACCACCAAGCTCAGCTAATGAAGAGGAGCCAGGGTGACATCACAGTGATCTTGGGGCTGCGATCCACAAGATCAGCAGTTCAAAACCACCATCCGCTCCTCTGGGGAAAGATGAGTCTTGGAAAGCCACAGGGACACGTCTAGCCTGTCCTCTGGAATCACTGTGCATTGGCATCGACTCGATGGCAGTGAGGGGGTGAGGGGTGGAGCCAAGAGTCTGATTCACAGCAACCACTCAGTGGCAGTGGTCAGTAAAGAACGTCTGCTTTGAGCATTCAACTCTTTCAAGAGGTTTCTATGTGATCACATGGACAGGAGCAACCCAGAGGTCAGACAGGTAGGACACAGAGGGGTGAGTGCGTTGATGTGAATGGGGAGGGACAGCTTAAGAAAAGGAAGGTGGGAGTACAATTGGAAACCCATCATCAGTGGCACCGAATTGTCCCTGCAGAGACGATTGAGTCCTTGTGGCTCAGTGGTGAAGACTCAGCCACTAACCAAAAGGTTGGCAGTTCAAACCTGCCACCCGCTCTGGGTGAAGAGGCAACATCCTATATCCAGAAAGATCCCAGCCTTGGAAACTCTGGAGAGGTTCTACCCTGTCCCCCAGGGTTGGTGTGCATCAGATTCGACTCGACCTACAACAGTGATGGGAATAGAGACCCATTGCAACCATGGGAGTGCCTGTCCTCGTGTGGGCACAGGGAGGAGGACGGGGTTTTCTACTCCCCTTAAAAGTTACAGTCTCAGGAACTCACAGGCGTCGTTTTGGTCTTAGGAACTAAGACACTGCTCCTTTGTCCCTCTCCAGGCGGGTCCACCCACATGCAGCGACGCCCACACACAAGTACCGAATCTGAAGACTGTTACTCAAGCTGCACCATGCTTCAAGACAAAATTTCATTGATTTGTCGTTAGAAATAAATACTTCACAATAATCAATGACATATTGCTTTTGTGATTCATCAAGATGCCTTACAGATGTCCAATTTGTAACCATGGAAGCTCATCCTGGAGATCAGCTATTTACATGATGAGTCATAACAGCAGCAAAATTGCAGTTATGCCGTAACAATGGAAATAATGCTATGGTTGGGGCTGAAGGGGTCACACAACGTGAGGAACTGTATTAAAGGTCCAGGCATTGTGAGGGTTGAGAACCACTGCTATAAGGTGGCTCTTTGGATTGCCTGTAAAAAAAAAGAATTCTGGGGCTGAGCCCCGATGGCATAAGTGGTTGAGTGCGGAACTGCAGCCTGCGGGCTTGGCTGTTCAAATCCAGCACGACCACCAGAGGCAGTGAGGAAGAAGAAGAAGAAGAAGAAGAAGAAGAAGAAGAAGAAGAAGAAGAAGAAGAAGAAGAAGAAGAAGAAGAAGAAGAAGAAGAAGAAGAAGAAGAAGAAGAAGAAGAAGAAGAAGAAGAAGAAGAAGAAGAAGAAGAAGAAGAAGAAGAAGAAGAAGAAGAAAAGAGCACTGCCCCTTGAAGCATAATGTCTGTTTGTCTGGAAAAGGGGACATAGCCCAAGTGTACCTTCGAATGACAGTTCAACAAAGGAAGCACCCCTCTTGGATCCCTGGACACAACTTGCTCTCCCGTCTCCAGGTGCACTCCACCCATCTCTCCACCGGGGGGAGGCTTCCAAGGGCACAGGTTCGGTCCACCTATTTCCAGAATGTCTTACTCATCCTTCTGGAAACCAATGAGCTTTATCCACGGGGTGCTAGATGTAATTAAAGTTTTCTTTCTTCTCGTGCTGAGCAGTATTTTGCAGGGTACACACATGACCACTGATTTCTCAGTTCTACAGCCAACAAGCATTGGAAAGTTACCGATTTGAGGCACTTACAGATAGTGCCACTGCGCACATAGGTGTGCTTTTATGGACCTGTGCCGGCATCCCTGTTGGATCTGTAGCCAGCGGGTGGACATGAAGGGCCATAAGATATGCATATGCTCAGCTCTCTTCCAGCAACTCTAGAGGAGAATCTAGCTCTTTTTTGCCTTTTCCAACTAAGAGACCCGACCTAGGAACCCTACCCTACTAGGAACAGTAGTGGCATAATGGGTTAAGCATTCAGGCAGCTAATTGCAAAGTCAGCGGTCAGAACCCACTAGGCACTCCTTGGGGGAAGGGGAGAATGAAGCTGTATGCATGCATAAGTATTTATTCATTGTAAAGCTAGTTCAATTAAAAAAAAACACACACAAAGTGAAGGGTGAATCCACGTGGATGAAGTACCTGGTGAATCTGCCCACGGACCAGGGAGATGAGCAGGCTGGCTAACAGCTGGGACATGTTGGGAAGTAGATTGTTGCAGATGTAGTTTGGTTAAAGTTTGGCACCCTATCATTTGGTCTCCTTGATGACCCACTTAAATTTGTTCTACTTCTTCATATTTTCTGCTGTTAGATGGGGTGCTTTATCTGTTTCGCTCTTTCATTCTTGTTCCCTTTTTGTTTTGATTGCTGGACTTTTAATATGCTCTTTTTCCCTGTGTATCATAGTTTCCCAAAGTGGGCGCCACCGCCCCCACACACACACACACACACACACACCATGGTGTGTGGAATAATCTAAGGGCACTGTAAGATCAGATACCTACACCTTATCCTGGATTCTGGGCTGGAGTACAAAAGGTTTTCATTGCTAGGGAGGTCATACAGAATTTTTTTTAAGAGGACAGTAGACCATACAAGTTTGGGGATCTCGCCTATATATGAAATCCAGGTCAGGAAAATCTATAGAGTCGGATTAATGGTTGCTGGATTAAAAGTAGCTGGATTAATGGTTCCTTGGGAGTGTGGCAGGGTGGTTGGGAATAAATGGAGAGCTCACAGCAAGGAGTACAAGGAGGAAGAAAATGTTCTAAAACTGATTGTGGTTGGACTGTTGAATTATATGATATGTGAATTATACGCCAATAAGGCTGTTTTAAAAGGGGGGGGGGGATTACCGCCTTAGAAACTCACATGGGTAGTACTCCTGCTGCCCTTTTATAAGGACCCTCATGATTGCATTAGCCAACCTAGATCATCCAGGATAATCTTCCCCACCTCAAATTCCTTAACTGGATCACTTTTGTAATGTCCCTTTTGCCAATGTAAGATAACACAACTGCAGGTTCCAAGGGTTAGAATGTGGACTTCTTAGGTGGGGCACCATTCAGTCCATCACTCTGAAGCAGCCCCTGGGCCACAGAGCATGACCAAGCACGGTGATGGTGGGAGTGGGTGGGTCTTCGTGTTCTGAACAAGAACACAGAAGTCAGACCTGGAACTTGTGCCTCCAGCTCAACCAGGCTTCCTGTTCTCATTTGGCCCCAGAGGGAGTGGGAGGACAAGCCATCATCCCCTACTGGTGACTGAGAGTTTATCCCTGAATATGAATTCAGAAAATGAACCTTTGGTGACCAGTTGGGGGAGAAAATAATGACTACTTTGTGCCAGGTGAGGTGCTAAGAGTGTCTGAACAATTCATTGACCTAATGCCAGGAGTAGCAATTTTACAAGGCGGGTACTGTTTTCTCCACTGCACAGGTGAGGTCACTGAAGTTAAGGCACAGAGAACTTACGGAACTTTCCTGAGATCATGCAGGTAGGACATGGAGGTGCTAGGAATGGAGCCCTTCCCCAGTGGCAGGCTCCAGTCTTGTGATGTGAGTCTGGCACGATGATGCGACCGCTCCACCCAGGCCCAGCTCTTTGTTTTCTAAGCACACACCTTCCTCCAGGGGTTTTTACTTCATCGTGGCAACATGCATGCTGTTTGTACTCTATGGAGCCCTGGTGGGGGAGTGGCTCAGGGCTGGACTACGCGTCGCCTGGTCAACAGCTTGAAACCACAGCAGGTCCTCAGGAGAAAGACTGGACCTTCTGTGCCCATCCACAGCTGCAGGCTCAGAAACCCGCTGGGCTTCGCTAGGAGTCCGCATCACCTGGATGGCAGTGAGCTAGGCTTTGCTTGGAGTTCATAGGCGATATATGTAAAGTGACCAGATTTTAAGCGGGACACCATTGACAGGAAGGGAGTTCTTGATTAAAAATTTGGCCTATATGGAGCAACAAAAATGTGCATAGGACGCAAAAATTGGATCGTAATGTATTTTTTTAATTTTAAAATGCAGCGGGACATTGTCACATCGTTAAAAAGGGGGACGTCTGGTCACTTTAGATATATGAACCCCCAACTTTCAACAGGACTCCATCCTGATAATGACTCCTTTGTGAGCCAGTTCTGACTTGTCAAGTGTCTCCTTTCAGGATTTTCTTATGATGATTGCCTTCTATGAGCAATATCTTTATAAGTCTGAACTCTTTTGTCTTGGGAGGCTGAAAACAGCACGTAGAAGATAATAATATCATCAAGTTATGCCCTACAGTATTGTGTGTACATAGCACTCAGCCAGTCCTGCATACCAAAACTGAGTCCAACCCCCTGCTCTGGAGTTGATTTCAACTCACATCAACCCTATGGGAAGGCAGAACTGTGCCTTTGTGTAACTTTTTCGGAGAGTGGAAAGCCCCATCTTTCTCCCAAGGAGAGGGTGGTTTCGAACTGCTGATCGTGTAGAGTTAGCAAGCCACGAATGCCACCAAGTCTCCTTATTATGAACAGCTGTAGAATAGACAGAAACAAACCTGAGGGGTCATCAGTGCAAGTCATCGCAATCCCAGGTGCTTCAGCAATCAGGGGACTGCCTGTATAACAAAGCATGAGCCATGTTCCGCCATGATTACAGACACAAGTCAGGGACAGTAATTGCACTCGCTATGGGGGTGGGGTGGGGGCTACCATGGTGTCTGTCCCATTCCAAGAAAGGACAACCTAACAACTAACTTCCTTCCCCTCGAGAACTGAGCCCTGGACACCTGGGGTGGGGAGAGAGTTCCCTTGTGGCAGGAGAGGGAATCTGAGCAACTGGGCCCAGCTCTCCCAATCTGTGTGATGGCCCTGGCCAAGATAGTCCTCCATCCTGCTTTTCTGTCCACTTTGAAAGTACGGGTATTCTAGTCTTTATCCTCTTTATTTGGATTTTCCGATTTAACTTTCCTTTTTCAGTAGAGAGGGAGCCCCTGGTGGCATATTGATTCAGAATCACCAATTACTCAGAGGGAGAAAGACGGGGCTTCCTACTCCAGTGAAGAGTTTAGTGGCGGGGAATCTCACAGGGACTCTTCTACCCCGTCCTAAATATGGGCCACTACGAGTCGAAATCAACCCGATGACGATGAGTTTGGTTTGGGGTTTAGTCTGTTGCCGTGTAACAGCACAAAAGTGAAGTGCACAGCTCAATGACATTTTATGTGTATGTCTCCCACATTAAGATGTGGAAAATGCTGAGTCCTGCTGACGCAGTGGTTGTGTGCGGGGCTGCGGCCCACAGGGTTGGCGGTTCAAATCCAGCAGCAGCTCTCCCGGAGCAAGGCTGGCTTCCTCCCACCAGGGCAGTGATGTAGGGGAAAAAAAGATGTGAAAAATGGATCTGCTCTGTTCACACAGTTCTGGGTTTTGCTGGGGGGGGGGGGGGTTAATGCTCTAATATTCCGTTTTGGTTGCGTGACCATTTTGCTTCTATTACAATTGTCCAGTGAAAAGAATAAGAATTTAAATTTGTGAATTTTCAATTCTGGACAATAAATATTCATCTGATCCTTAACTCAAGGAAACAATACTGAACCTGAAAGCAAGTAAAGGCAGTGCTTACTTTGTTACATCGGAATTCGAATTTTTAGCCATGAACCCCAAGATCTGAATGACGAGTCTTGTTCGCAGTACTAACGTAGACACATTGTCATTACTGCTCATCAATACAGCCAGGGGTGCCGGGGTGTACTGAAGTGACATTCATATAGTCAGCCTTCTAGGCGTCCTTAAGAATCCCTCATGGTGGAGTGGTTATGTGATGGGCTGCTAATCACGAGGTCAGCTGTTCGAGGGCACTCCAAGGGAGAAAGACGAGATCTTCCCCTCTTGTAAGCAATAATAGTCTGGGAAACTCACGGGGCAGTTAGTTCTCCCCTGTTGCTATGGGGTTGAAAAGGACTCTGAGGAGACCAGGGAGGTGGCTGGTGCGGCCATCACAGCTGCTCCAGGGATACAGGGGTGAAGCCAACGGACTTCCTATGAAACCACCGAGTGGGTCCTGAGACAGGCGCCAGGCTGGAAACACAAAAAGCCACTTAGGTTGGAAGATACCATTAAATATGTATGAGAACAGCTGAGCCCCGGTGGCTAGTGGTTGAGTGCAGGACTGCGGCCCATGGGCTTGCCGATTCAAATCCAGCAGCGACTCTCCGGGAGCAAGGCTGGGTAGCTCCCACGACCACCAGAGGGCAGTGATGCCCCCCTCCCCCCCAAAAAAAATATGTATGAGAGCCAGGTGTTTGACTAGTGTGGCTTGAAAAGCGGAAACCCCACAGTTAGAGAGAAAGGGGTGACACGAGGCCCTTTGCGGGGCGCAGCTTGATCAGAACGGCACGCCCGGGGCTTCAAGGTGACGCAGCGCCTTGCAGGCCACTGTGACAGTAAGCGCGCTTGCGCACTCAGCCCGTCACGTGACAGCTTCACCGGGCCAATGGGATCGCTCGAGGCTTATCCAATGAGCTCCCTCGATGCTTGAGCACTGGCCAATGGGTCGTCGAGAAACCCGCCACGCCGGCAAAGACTGGACCCGCCTACCGTGTGCCCACATAACCGTCACAGGAGATCGGGTTCCCAGAGAAGGACGTTCCTGGCAGCGCCTTCTGGACCGCGAGATTCTACTGGCCAGGTCTTCTAGAAGCTTGGAGGAACTTTCGTATCTTAAAGTGAAAGGGGGGTGCTGGGGATATATCCTCCGACTGGGGTGCTCCGTCTGGACTGATGGGTGGGCGGGAGCCCCAGGATCCTTCACCCTTTGGGGAAAGGACGGGGAGAAACTGATAGCTGGACAGGCCTGGGGGTGGGGGATGGGTGGGGGGGCAGTACTCAGAATGCTGGGTTCTCATGGAAGGTGGGAAGTGGGGGGCCGTGGGTCAGAGCCTTGGAGTCGAACGGTTGGAACCCGACTCCCGAATCTTGGGGAGAAGGGGTCCTCGGGCCAAGACCCCCGGGGCCTTGAGGTTGGCCAACTCCTTGGTCCCAAAGAAAGAAGGCGCTGGGCGCCCCGGCTGCCGGGTGTAAGAATGACGGCGATGGAAACTGAGATCCAAGGAGCGCCGTTAACGTGCCCCAAGTCCCAAATCAGGGGAAGGCCGACCCGAGAAAGGCCTTGGTCTATCCCTTCCTTCCTGCCTACCTTCCTTCCTTGCTTCAGATTTCTTGCCCATTTTTTTTACACCACATCCCTTTCCCCCACCCCCACCCCCCACCCTGTCGCCATCAAAATCCATTCCTTTTGAACAACAACCCCCTCCCCCATTGTTGCCTTTCATTACAATGGTCACATACAGTATTTCTCTAATGGGATTGACTGACTTTGTTCAGTATTATCTTCCAAGTCCATGCAGGTCGTGAGGTGTTACGACTGTTCCATCCTTATTTAGTGGTGCATACTATTCCAGGGCGTTCCCTAAAGGGATCCGTGAAAGGCTATTACTGTCGTCTAGCTAATACAATCAAACCCAAACAAGTTGCATGGATTTGATACAGATTCATGGTGTCTAGGTGTATGTAGGTCAGAGTAGAAGTATGCTCCCTGGGGTTTCCAATAACTGATGTTTGTTTGTTTGTTTGCTTTAAAGTGTGTCTGGGTGGACTCAACCAGCAACCTTTTCAGTTAGCAGCCAAGCATGTTAACTACTTTGATTCGCAGACTTCAAACACAATAAATTAAAAATATCCAGCCTTGATCTGATTTTCAACATTTCCTGTGTTTTTTTTTCTTTTCTTTTTCTCTGCACATTGTGGTTTAGCTCCGACATATTTTATCATTGAGAGCAGCCCTCTGAAACTTTTGTTACATTTTTTTTTTAGTTTTCAGTCTATGAAACCCAGGATTGATGAACCTATAGGGAAAACAAGCATAATAGGGGTTCCTGGGGATAAAGTGGGGGTTGGTATCAAGGAGTTTAACGAGAAAGAGAATGTTTCGAAACTGATTGTGGTAGCAATTGTACAATATTGCTTGATGTGACTGAACTGTGGAATGATAGGATATCTGTATTAGCTCCCAGTTAAAAGACTTTTAAGTTAGACTTTGCCAGACAAAGATTAAGGATGGTTCTTTTAGTTTAAACATTTTTCTTTTCTCCATTAAACCACAGATTCTAATCAACTTCTCCCAACCTCTCTAAAAGAAGCCATGGGAGCCTATCAAATCCACACTTTGCTGTTCCTCCTCCTCCTAAGAACTTCCTCCCTGACCTGTATGTATGGGAAAGATGGGGCCTTGAGGAAGCAACAGGGTCACAGACCAGGGGCCAGGGTTGGGTTGGGGTATGGTGGAAAGTAAGCGACCTTGGCCCCATAGAGCCGAGCGAGTTCTTATCTTTATCTTGCTTTCTCCAAAGTGGCCATACACCTGGATTGTCACAAGGGTGTTTATGTGAATATAGAAGAGGATCCCATTAACACATTCAACTGGACCACAGAGCAAGTAGAGACTTGTGACGATGGGGAATTTTGTCAAGAAACCCTTCTGGTTATTACAGCAGGTAAGGTGAGAATGGACCATTGCATTGGGAGTCCTGGAGGGTGACTATATACATTTAAAACAAGAGCACACACACCAAACTCACTGCCATCGAGTCCATTTTGACCACCATAGTACAGGGTAACGCTGCCTCCTTGGGTTTCTGAGACTCTAACTCTTTATAGGAGTAGAGTGCTTTGTCTTTCTCTCATGGAGCAACTGAGGGTTTTGAATTGCTGGCATTGACGTAAGTGATC
Organism: Nesogale talazaci; assembly: GCA_004026705.1. Classification (NCBI taxonomy): domain Eukaryota; kingdom Metazoa; phylum Chordata; class Mammalia; order Afrosoricida; family Tenrecidae; genus Nesogale; species Nesogale talazaci. The sequence continues at coordinate 8,628 of PVJH01034012.1, read as the reverse complement.
AGCCCAACATGTAATTACTGCGCCACCAGGAATCCTTGATTAAACACATGTGGAGTGTGTTTTCCTCTTCACCAGCCCACACTCAAGGACAGATTGCTCAATAAACAAGGTCAACACATGCTTTTAAAGCTTCAACAAAATGGGCACCAGTTGTCCAAAGCAAGAGACACGTGCCCCCGACCCCCTAGATGTCAAGCAGACAAGACACGGGAACAGTGAGCACCATAGCGGATGGACACTAACAAAACACTAAATGAAATTGATGAGAAGGGTGGAGGTTTTTAGCTTAGAAATGTTGTATAAATTGTGGTACTATGAGTCAGAATTGACGTGATGGCCATGGGTAAAATGCCATAAATGTATTGTTTTGTCACTCTGAATTTTACTATAAGAATGTGTAATAAAGACAAGTAATCTGGGTTGATTATAGCCCAACAATTTTTTGAGATAAGAAAGCCAAAGGGTTAAAATAAGTAAATGAAATTGATACCAGCTTCAGTTCACTTTTGCAGAAGCTTTAGAAATTATACAAGTAAATTATAGAAGTGTTCTGGAATATTATTGGAAGTCTGTGTTAATCTGGGTAGACTAGATAAACAAATTCATAGTCACTCATGTGTATAAGAATGCAGTTTATATACAAGAGTAATTGAATATTGAGAAAACAGCCCAGCCCAGTCCAGATCAAGTCCATATTAAATACAAAATTAGCCTATATGTCCCTTACTAATCTATAAGGCCCTTTTCAGACTCACAAAACGCATGCAATGATGCCAAATGCAGGAAGATCAGAGGCCAGTGAGTGCAAAGTCTTGTGGATCCAGTAGCAGTAGAAGCATCGCAGCAAAGTCAGGGGTCTCCACATGGCTCCTATTCCCAGGGCATGGAGTCTATCAGCATAATGCCATGTGTCATGTCAGTAGAATGTCTCCAAGAGAGTAAGCAGAGAGAGACAGTGTCTCCCAACTCCACGTAGGAAATCCAGGAATTCCCAGAAACCCTTAGAGAAAGCCATGTCCACACTGTGGCCTCATTGACTATGACACGATTTGCAGACTAGACTCACCACTTCACTTTTAATCCTCTCAAGTCCCACCGGATTATGTAACTACCACAGAATGAGAGATCAATTTGTAGAATCTCATATTTAGACCATGCTAACACATTAACCTATCATGAAAAGAAGGGTGAAAGTATGTGAAGTTCTCTCACATGTTTTTCTCTTCTTTTTAAAATTGTTTGTTTGCTTTTTTTTTCTTAAACAATGTGGACATACCTGATATAGAATGCATAAAAGCATCCAACAAATTAACTCAGAATTCACTGCCATAAGTTCAACTCTTAGTAATTATTTAGGACAGAATAGAACTCTGTTCCTTTGGGTTTCCAAGACTTTAAATCTTTATAGGAACAGACAAACACATCTCTTTCCCTCAGAATGGGTGGTAGATTTGAACCCCTGACTTTGTGGTTAGCCCCCTTAATGCATAGCTCACTACATCACCAGCACTTCTTTCTAAGAAATAAATGCAAGCTTATTTCAATGACTAAAATAAAGACCTTTATGAAGAAGTGCAAGGATTTTATTCTTACTGAGAATTAAGAGTTTCAGAAAAGATGAATTATACTCATGTAGGCAGATACAATTCCATAGTAGAAATACAAAGCATATTTCTCAATGTTCAGATTGCCTTATGCACACGCTTTTAGTGATCACAGACTTCACATAAGAACACTCATTTTGATCCCTATAGAGACTGAAAACCCTCAACGTCTACCAATGATTCCAAGAAGACACTTGGTTCACTACCTTTATTCTGTTTGGAAGTGGAGGTTGAGAGGTTGAGACGGAGCCGCAGGAAGGAGACAGAGCTTAGTTAGGGATGAAAAGTAAATATATAGGCCTTATTGGAGGTAGGGGAGGACTTTGGGGAAGGGAAGGGACAGCAGAGAAAGAGACAGGAGCATCTTGAGCCTCCTGGGTTGTCCCAAGACCCGAGAGTTAGGCCAGGGAAGCTACACCTGGTATTGGGGAGGTGGGACATATATAAGGTTTGAGCTACAGGCTATGTGGGCTGATGAAAGAAAGGGGAGGTTTCTTGTGCTGCATTTGCAAGTGTCGCGTTGGGAGATGAACTGTGATCAAATCATCTCTTTTTTCAAACTTGTTTCCCGGAATGTTAGAGGGAGCTCCTTGTCTTGCCTGGGTAGAGGCTGTGCCCCACCCAGGGAGATAAGCTCTGTGAGATGCCAGAGGCAGGGGCTACAAAGTTCAGCAAGTTGTTTATCTCCTCCTTGTGAAGCTGGTGCAAAGGGGTGCAAGGGGCTGCCTGGTTTAGGGGACTGCCAGGGGGTTGCGTGATTCAATCCTGGCCCATATTGGTATCAGTAGCTTACATGCAATGAAATCATTGAAGAATCTTTAAGGGCTAAGAGTAGAAAAATATTTAAAATTATAGTAAAAAATTAAAGGTTTGTCAAAAAAAAGTAGTTTATTGTAATGTGTTTTTTCTGTTCGATTTCCTTTTGTGATGTACTTTATTCATTTTATAATCATAGCATTTACTAAGAAACAAGTACCAAAATTGAAGTATGAGCAACTTAAAGTAAAATAGGGAAAAGTTGATTGTCCTTAGTGTGAGATCAACAGAATTTTACATTATTGAAATAACTCAGTCCATTTAATCTTTCCTTTGTTACAACTTTTATTTAATAATCCTAACATGTATTTTTAAAAAAGTACTAAAACTGAAGTATGACCAACTTCCAGTAAAATGGGTGAAAATCCATTTTTATTATAGGATTTCAACAGGACTTTACATTGTTGAAACAGCTAAATTAACTTGATCATTTCCTTTTTTAAAAAAATATCTGAAGCACTCTATAGAAAATGTGGTATATGTCGAATATTGTAATATCTTGTATCCACTAAAATTTTATAATCTGGTTTATCTCATCCCATTAGAATGGCATATGCTACTTTCATATTCTATTGCTAATGATATGATCACATTTTAAAAGTTCCATTGTGGATAGCTAGTATACACACACACACAAACACACACGCGTGCGTGCACGCGCCTTGGTTTTCGACTTGGTTAGATTCCAAGATCAAGTCGTTATGCAAAAGTGAATGCTATGCAAGAATTGGGGCTACATCCGTTCTTTGTGCCAGTGTCATCCCAGTTGTTGAGCACCCATCAAGTGTCCCCATCACGCGTCCCCAGCAAGTCTCAGTCTATATGTGGCAAAGCAGGCCACAATACCTCCTCTGCCATCTGTGGAGCATCAGGGACCCACCATCCGCTGGCCATGCTCCCGGCCTCACCCAAACTGGCAAGTTGCAGGCAGATGATGCCTGGCCACTTGGGCCCAGCAAAGGGTGTGGAGGTGACAGAAAGACCTCTTTGTGCCCCTCAATACTACTCTTGTGCCCTGACCACCCCACACTGACCACAAGCCTGGCACATCTTCTCTACCTGACCCAAATAATGCCAACCACCGTGGCTTTACTCCTCACAAACCTCACTCTCCTCCTCCCCTTTTTACCCTAGCCCCTCTTTAAATTAACCTGACCAGATGCCCTGCTTTTGGCAGGACAATCCCAATTTTAAGCAATTTCTCTCCACGTCCCGTGGCATTTTAAAAAATTCCCGAATTTTAGGAAAAATGCATGACAAGCTAGGGAACAGCAGGAGAAAGGGAAGGGAATATACTCCCTCTACCCGCCCCCCCCCCACCCGCCTCCGGTCAATGGTGCCCCGCTGTACCAATGTTAAATTCTGGTCACTTTATCTTTAATGCACAAAATAATCTGTTCTTTTTACTATTGTCATAGATACAAAATTGTTGGATAATAAAATAGTCAATAACTGAGTAGTGTGACCCATGTATATGATATGTATACAATTCATATATATTCAATTCAAATATGTATCTCATTCAAATGTGTGAGTAAACAGAAAAGGAAACACCACAGATGATTAATATCTAGGGCTCTTACATGACTTATTCCAGCCTTGCTCAGACTTTAAACTCGCTATCCACTTTCCTTTCCTTCTGCCTCATAACAGGGCCTAAGTCTGCCATTGTCGCTACCAAGGGCTGCATCTCTGGAGCAATGTCACAGACAACCTTTATCCAGCACACCCCAACCCCTGGCTTGCTGGCAGTCTCCTTTGCTAACTACTGTGAGGAGTCCTATTGCAATGACAAAAGGGGCATATACCCATCTTGGATGCTAAAAGAGCAAACAGGTACATGGGGAAGAGAGAGAGGTGGATGTGAAAAGAAATTTCATAAACAGCTAAAAAGATGTATATCTTTTGTCTTTGCTTTGTTTCTTTGGGGAGGGGGGGAGAGTTTAAGCCCCAGTGGGTGATACACAAAAGAACCGCACAGTCCACTTGCTTGTTTTTGCTGTATTGTTACCTCAACAATTAGAGTCTAAACATTGCTCAGAGCAAAGAGATATCAGTGACAGTATATAAGCTGAGTTTTGTATTTAAGTAGACAATGAGATGCCAGTGTAGGTTTCCGGGCAGAGTGATGTCGATGTTAATCTAAACAGTTGCTGGTTCCCCATTTCTGGGTGACACTAGCCAAGCTCTGTAGTTTGACCTCAAGACCAGAAGTCAACTAGCCCTTGCTACCTTTTCGCTTAATTTCCCATTCTTCCTGTTCTTATATTCATTGTGTTCTACTTGAGGTGGATATTGACAATACAGTGGAGATGGTATTGTTCAATCAAAACAGAGGTGGCCTACAAAACCCAGATCATCCATACCCAGGCCTGACAACAGAATATCATCCCAGCAGCTTCTCATCATTCCCAAACTCTGCCAAGCTTACTCACTTTGTCTGACGCGTGCCTTGTTACATTTGTCCCTCCCTCCATTTTCACCTAGCTAACTCCTCTATTTTCCCATCCTTCTCAATTCAGGTATCAGCTCTTTGGAAATACTTATCAAATTATTCCAGGTATACTTGGTTATGCCTTTCTTACTCTGTACTTCAAACACAGTACTTACTGAATTATACTGTAACTATTTACATGTCTCTCGACATCTAGACAGGGATCCTAGATGGCAGAAGTGTGTCTTTCCATCTCTCTGCTCTCCTAAGCACAGAGTTCAGAAGCCATGTTGTGTGCGCTTCTTTTGTTGTTTCTGTTATTAGATACCATAGAGTCAACTCTGGCCCATAGCGACTATGCACAACAAAATAAAACACTGCACGGTTCTGCGCCATCCCCACAGTGGTTAGTCTGCCTGAGTTCACTGATGCAACCACAGCATCAATCCATCTCATGGAGGACTTTCCTCCTCTTTGATACCCTTCCACTTTACCCCACATGGTGTCCTTCTTTATGGACTGATCTTTCCTGACAATATTTCCAAAGTATGTAAGACAAAGTCTTGCCATCCTTGCCTCTAAAGAACCCTCTGGCCCTGCTTCTCCCAATAAAGATGTTTATCCTTGGAGCAGTTCATGGTACTTTCAACATTCTTCTCCAGCACCACCATTCATACACATCGATTCTTCTATTCAGTGTTCAACTTTCACATGCATATGAGGCAGTGCAGAATACCATGGCTTAGGTAGGCGTGCCTAAGCCTGCAAAGTAACAGCTTTGCTCTTCAATACGCTAAAGAAGTCTTGTGCAGCAGATTTACCTAATGTGATACGTCTTTTGAGCTCTTGACTGCCGCTTCTGTGAGCATTGGTTGTGGATTCACGTAAGACAAAATCCTTGACAGCTTCAACCTTTTTTCCCATTTATCATGGTATAACCTATTGGTCTGGTTAGGAGGATTTTGGTCTTTTTTGGGGGGGAGGGGGTCCTTCTTTACATTGAGTTGTAATCCATGATGATGGTTGCAATCCGTGAGCTTCATTAGCAAGTGCTTTGAATCCCTCATTTTCAGGAAAGAACATTGGAAAAAAGCAGAGGCGTTGCTGTCATGGGCCTTGGTATAGTCGCATCTGCAGGAAAGACCTAGGGAAGAGGCCTGAGCCCCGGTGGCGTAGTAGTTGAGTGTGGGACTGCAGCCGACAGGGTCGATGGTTCAAATCCAGCAGCAGCTCTCCAGGAGCAAGGCTAGTCCTTCTGCTCCCACCAGGGGGCAGTGATACCCACCAAAAAAAAAAAAGACCTGGGGAAGAGAAGGCAGCAAGGAGAAAGATCTCAAGAGGCAGGAAACACGTGTCACTAACCCTCCTTTTCTCCCTCCAGTTCCCACTAAACCATCAAACCTCTCTTGCCCGACCTGTGTGGCTTTGGGAAACTGTTCAAAGGCACCTTCTCTTCCCTGCCCCAATGGCACAAGTCAGTGTTATCGAGGAAAACTGGAGATCACTGGAGGTAAAGTGAATAGCAGCCACTTGTGTGGACCCTACGAAGGCTCTCATACTCGGGATGCCAGAGAGGAGGGAGGACTGGATTCCTCTGTGATTTCATAAAGCATCCATCTGTCTCCCCCTCCTTTGTTCCACAGGAGACACGAATTCCATTTTGGAGGTCCAAGGCTGTACAGGTGTGAATGGTTGCAGGCTGATGTCTAAAATATTTGGCGCTGGCATCTTGGAGGTGAAGGAAGTGTGTCCACAGCAGACTGTTGCTCAATTCCGAAAGGCTGAAAACGGGGCCACCTGGCTGCTTGTTTCAGCGTGGGGCTTAGAGTGCCTGTTGCCACTGCTGTTCCTGCTGCTGCAACCTCTGGTCCATGGTTCCTGAGAAGGCGCTTCTAGTCCTGGGTCTCAGGGCACCTTTTGATTGAGTGTATTCTGACTGCTGTCTGTCAATGAATTGAGCAGGCAGACCTTTGATGACAACGAGAGAACCTGTGGGGGTATGTTTGAGATTTTTAATAAATTTTCTACTGTGATTTGTGTATATAGTCTACATTGAATGCCCGGAGACTGGAAGTTGAGTTTTAATCTAGAGAGAATTCTTGAATAAAATTCTACAATTCACACATTTTCAAGAAAGATAAACTGAATTGTAGAAAACATTAGTGAGCTTCTCATAATCGTGGTTATGGGCAGATCCAAGACCAAAACTGAAGTCTTTTGCCCTTCTGCAGCAGTTCTCAACCTGTGGGTCAAACCCCTTTGGGGGGTCGAATGACCTTATCACAGGGGTTGCCCAATTCATAACAGTTGCACAATTACAGTTTTGAAGTAGCAATGAAAGTAATTTTATGGGGTTGGGGGGGGGGTGTCACCACAGCATGAGGAACTGTATTAAAGGGTTGTGTCTTTAGGAAGGTGGGGAACTACTGCCCTAAAGCTTGATCTTCCTTTCACTTTATTCAAAATGCTAACTTCTCTTCCTGGCTAGACAAAGACTAGGGGTAGCCTCCTCTGGCGCACTCCGGCCTCATCTTAAGCTTGAAGTCGGTTGTTTGGAGCTTCTGATATACCTGAGGTATGGCAGAATGAGAAAAGTCAGAGTCCAGCTTTGATTGTAAGGAGTCCGCATCTCCCTGGCCCACTCTACATTATGCCCTTCCCTTCTTAAGACCTTGGGAGGGAGCCAGACCTTCGCCAGGTATGATGAATTGGGCACCTAGATTTACTGGAGGCCAACGCGTCCTGATAGTAGAGTAGGTTATGAGTTGAACTGATAATGTCAAGGCGAGCGGCACTCTGAGCCCGCCAGACACACGGCAGAGATGAGGCTTGCCGCTCTTCGTGAAAATTGACAGTGTCAGAAACTCATAAGGGACAGTTCTCCCCTGCCCTCGAGGTCATTATGAGTTGGCATAGACTCGACAGTGGATTTGATTTGGAAGTTCTGGTGACACGGACAATTCTCTTGCTCATCTGCTACTGTTATAGGCATAGTTACAATCTAAAGAGGAGATCTGCTCCCACAAACATTTACAGTCGCAGAAGCTCAATGAAACAATTCTAATATGGCCACTATCGGCCAAAATCCATGCAAGGACAGCAGTTGTGGTTTAGAGATTTGGTTATCATGTAAGAGACTCGAATGGTAATAGCATAGAGAACAGAGTAAAGAAGGGGTAAGACAAGAGGACAAGGGTTTGTTTTTTTAAATAACTTTATAGGTTTAATTGACATATAATGAACAATAATGAGGGTGGGGCACTCAAGGACTTTGGGGATTTGGACACAGTTAGGGTTTGGGAACCTTACGGCGCACACTTTCACGGGGTACACTTGAGGGTTTTATGAGAATCAGTCTGGTTGTTTTTTTAACTTTCACTTCTGCCAAGCTTTTTTTTCTAAAAAGTTTGGCTCTATCAAATGCTGTAGTGTGTAACATTCCATACCAGCTGTTAGTCCAGGTAGACTAGAGAAACAAATTCATAAACACGCATATGAAAAATGGGAGAGATTTATATACAAGAGGAATGGAACATTGAGAAAACATCTCAAGTGATTTCCAAGTCCATAAGTCTGATATTACCCAGTCCAGTCCAAGTCCACCAGTCTGATACTATCCCATATGTCCAATACCATTTCGTTAGACCTCTTCAGACTCACGAAGCACATGCAATGATGCCAGGACAATCACAGGCCAGTCGGTGCAGAGTCTTGAGTATCCAGTGGTGGTAGAAGTATCTCAGCGCTGGCAGGAGTCTCCATGTGGCTTCACTG
>PVJH01034011.1:0-21043 GCA_004026705.1 Nesogale talazaci | reverse complement strand
TGTATGAGTCCCCAATAAAATGAATTTAAAAAAAAAAAAAAAAAAAAAAAAGAATTGTCTTTGGGGACATGGTGAGTAACTAGTGAGTCTTTGAAAATGCTGTAGACAGAGAGGTATGGCAGGATTCCTTAGGAATACTATTTGTGATATTGGCATCGCTGGAACCTTTTGGCCAATGAAATAATTCAACATGATCTTCCAGTGACTCTTTTTTTTTTTTTTTTTTGGGCATCACAGCTCTCTGGTGGTGGGAGTAGGAGGCCCAGCCCCACTGCTGGAATTGAACCTCCATCCCAGTGGCCCGCAGTCCCGCGCACAACCACTACGCCACCGGGGCTCAGCCCTCCAGTGACTCTTTTAATCAAAGCACCGATATGAAAAAAATATGCATTCATTCTTTTAAAGCCGTGGTTCCCAACCTTCCTAATGCAGTGACCCTTTAATATAGTTCCTCATGTTGTGGTGACCCCCACCATAATATTATTTTCATTGCTACTTCATCACTGTAATTTTGCTACTGTTATGAATTAGGCAACCCCTATGAAAGGGTCGTTTGACTTCCCAAGGGGTTGCAACCCACAGGTTGAGAATCACTGTTTTAAAGCAAATTATTCTTGGATTGAGTAGTTGAGTACCTTTCAGTAATTCTTTTTTCAGTTTTTTTTAGGCATCACTGCTCTCTGGTGGTGAGAGAAGGAGGTCCAGCCTTTGCTCCTGTGGAGTTGGAATTGAACCTCTATCCCAGTGGGCTGCAGTCCTGTGCACAATCACTACGCCACCAGGGCTCAGCCTCAGTAATTCTTTAGATGTGAAAATGCTCATTTTAATTACTATCTTGTCTACCTCCTTGGACTTCCTCATTAGAACAGAAGTTTCAAGAACAAAAACAAACAATTATGATCACTTGTACCTCGTGGTATTTAGCATCATTAATCTGTGCCTTCTTCAAAGTGTCTTCAAGATACACAGGTCCATTGCTGAATCCAAAGTCATAGATGATATGGAGGAAACCATTGCGCATTTCCAGGCTGAAGAACATGCTCTATAGAGATGAAGAAGCAAGATGTGAGTATCTGACATCATTAAACTGTAGATTTAACTGAGCTTGAAAGATAAGCCTGTTCCTTATTCTTGCAATTATTGAAAGATGAAGGAAATCTCTAGAAATTATTATGAAATGGAAATTATTGCTACTTCCCTGGGAGTGGTTATTTCTCATGTGGATATTGTAGCTAAAGTGTTAACATTTATGGATGTTTTAGAACAGCTGCCTTAAAATTCTACTTGATAGATTAATAGATTGTTTTAGCTCTACATTAATTAGCCTCTTAAAATTCTTGAAATCAATGGATCGTGTATAGTCAACTGCCTTGTGCTTACGGGACTTAAAAACATCATAGTAGGCCAATAGATCTAAATGTACTCACTTTTTTTTTTAATCAAAGGCATAATACTGAAACCTAATTTAGAGGTATGTTGAGAAGAATCACCCCCTCCCCAAATACTGACAAATACTTTTACAAAAGGAAGGTCATTTACGTATAGTTTTGGAACACTGAACTCAGTATTAATCAATATGAAGTTGCTATGCGATGGACCCACGCGATGTTCTAGAACCAAAGTAATTCTCTAAATGAAGGGATTTAATGGGTACATTTGCTTGTTTTTAGAAGTTCAGGATTACAACAAATCAACAGTTACATACCTAATGGAAAAATTGGTGTCACGGTAAAGTATCTGTTCTTTAGAAAATACCTTATGGACAGAAGTGCTTGCTCCTCAGAATGTGGTGAACAACCCAACAGGGCGTAGGAAGAGAATATCTCAACTTCCCTTAGTACTTATTTTAAAAATCTAAAGAAAAATTAACCTGTTGTTTTAATTGTTTTAATATGTTCACATTCGATGTAATTTTTGTTACTGTAAAGTAGCGGCTTATGTGTTGCTATGCCACCAGCTTTTCAAAATACTAGCAGATTCACCAACCGTGAACAGGTTACTATGGAACTTCCAGACCAAGAAAGACTGGCAAGAAAGGTCTGGAGACCTACTTCTGGAGATGAGCTCATGAAATATTGCGAATCAGAAGAAATACCTTCTGACTTACTGTCTTTGGCCACATGGTCAGGAGGGTTCAATTGTTGGAGAAAGACATACCATTTGGTGAAGGGCAGGGCCAGGGAGCTTGAGGGAGACTCTGGTTGAAATGCATTGACACAATAGGTGCAAAATAGGTGTGTGGTGCACTGTCGATCAGGAGGATGGCCCAGGACTGGGCGATGATTTGTTCTGTGATGTAGAATATGACCATGAGCCGGAGTTGACTCGATGGCAACTATCTATCTTTCTATTCAATATATGGGTTGGCCTTGTGCTTTCAGTTCATCCCTATGTCCGTCTTTGGTAGGGTTCACATGCTAGGTGAGACTCCTGGAGCACTTTCTCTCAAGGGTTGATGGTGGTCCCTCACGGATTTCTTCACTTCCAATCTACTGGAATTTATCACAGCTCTGGAGGCTTAATTCTCAATGGTGATGCATTTGGCTGTGATTTGCCTGCTTGGCAGTCCGAAACCTCCAGCAGCTCTGCTCCACGGGAGAAAAACTGGCCTTTCTACTCCTCTAAAGAGTCTCAGAAACCCACGAGGGGGTCAGGCTGAGGCAGCATGGACACAGGGATAGTGAGGGAGTGAGGCTTGGTTACACGGATTTCTGCGTGATGCGACATAAATGGTAAAACACTGACAATAACTTCTTAGTGTGATGCTGAGTGAAATAAATAGCTTTTAAGATACATAGATGGTTGATGGTTATTTCCTATGAATTACTAAATATACTGTCCAGTATAAAGAAGAGTCACACATTTTACTTTATAAAACCAGTCTCTAAATCTGCTGACTTTTATTTGTGGCGATAAATGTTATTTCAGAACTATCAAATCTACTAGTTATTTTTTAAAATATGTAGTCATCAGTCAAGGGTATGATTTTTATAACAAATGAAAAAATAACAAAGAAGAAACACACCCTCAGAGGAGATGAGTTTTAAAGTAGATGTTTGGAAGATTGTCTAATGTTATTTTGCTGAAGAAGATAAATGTAAGTATACAACCTTATAAAAAAAGAACCCACTCTCATGTCTGCATTAATAAAACATTTGTTGGCAGTCCTAATCTGTCTATAAAGTTCCAAGAGAAGATTTTCATAGGTTTTGAAACCACTTTTGTAGAGTTTATAAAACATTACCGGCTCGGAGGAGCTTACAAAACTGACATTAGGAAAGAGGGAATTGCCTCACTTAAATTTCCAATGAAACCTTTGTTAATTGATATAAACCTATTTCTCAGTGAGCGGTTTGCTGTGCTGTGATAGCTTGCTATGACTGTCAGGCTCATCATTTGAAGTTCCTGAGTTCTAATCTCAGAGAGGCTCAATGAGCCCTCCTGGCAGAGTGGTTATGTGTGGGGCTGCTAAGGTCAAAAGTTTGAAACCACCAGATGCGTCAGGAGAAAAAGAGAAGGCTTTCTACTCGCACAAAGAGCTCTTTCAGAACCTCACGGGAGGTGGGGGTGGGGGGTGGGGGACCAAGCAGAGCAATCCTGCGCTGTACTGTTGTCGTAAGTCCGAACTGACTTGAGGGCAAGTGTCAGAGAGTGATGCGGGAAGCTGTGCCTGGGGTTTTTCAAATGCGACCAGGCAGAGAGGTTTCAGCAGAGCTTCTGGATTAACACTCAGAAGATGTTCTTGAGATGACTCAACTGAAAATAATTGCCCAGCGAAACCCTTTTCACTAGCACTGGGACCATGTTCGTTATGGTGCCATAGTTAGGCCCTTCACAGTGAAGTCACGCAAGACGTGACTGGGGGAGAGTTGCTTCTCTAAGGAGAGTTGCTCTTCATGATAGGGATTGCATAAGGCTTAAGCTGAAAACCCATGCCTTACTGATGATATGCAGGCATTCAATTGTGTGGAGCATAGTAAATGATGGACACATTTGGAAGAATGGAAATTACAGATCGCTTAATTGTCCGTAGGTAGCCACTGTGCATAGATGAAGGGAATGCATTTGAATAGAATGGGGAGATACTGTGTGGTATGAAATCAGGACATGTGTATGCTAGGGTTGTATCCTTTCAACGTACTTATTCAATCTGTATGCCAAACTAATCAATCTGAGAAGCTGGGCGATGTGAAGATGAACGCAGCATGAGGATAGAAGGAAGGCTCATTAATAACTAGTGATATGCAGATCACACAATCTGGCTTGCTGAAAGTGAAGAGGAGTTGAAGCACTTAGTGAGGAAGATCAAAGACTATAACCTGCAGTATGGATGACAATTCAACATGAAAACAAACCCAAATCTGCCCTTTTCTAGCTGCTCCTGGTGCTGCAGTTTCTCTGGCTCACGGGTCCATGTGTGGGTGTGAAGGGCCCTGAGAGTGCCTATGTAAAACTTGAAGCTTTTGCTGTCCATTATAAAAAACTCATCTGGGAAGTAAGCCAAGGGCAAAAGGACATGTACAGCGAGTCTGCTGAGGTAAGCTTAAAAAAATGCAAAAGTGGCAAAGGGAAAAAGCTACTGTATACAGAAATTCCTGGGGGGTGGGGAGGTCCAAGCAGTATGGCAGGGGCCAGACCAAATCCAGGGCTACATATGGTAATCAGCAGAGGGAGCAGGGCTGGGTGGCAAGATAGCAATGTGTAGAGAGGGGATGTGGCACTAATCCACCCAAGAGGAGCGTATAGTTTATATCTCCACAGGGCAAGAGGGGCCAACCTTAAACCTGGTGTTCCAGTATGTGAATGTAGCATGATGGTATGGAGCAGGGAGCCAGTGGCGGGGTCTGAGGGCCCAACCCCAATCCCAACTACATGGACAGCTGCCTTTCCCCCCCAGCGGAGATTGCTTGGGAGGACAGCACTGAAGCTGCAGCTTGGGGAGTGAGACATGCCTGACAAGATCACATGAGAACAAATGAATGGGGAGAAAGACAGAGTGGAGTGCATCCTGGCCCACCGAGCCTGGAGGACGATATCCCTACTCAGAACAGCCAATGCACAGAGAGGACCACATGACCAGCCCCATTATGTACCATGGCGTTCCTTGCTGACCCAAGACCCTACAGGGGCAACAATGGAGAAGCAGGATCAGGATTGTACCTTGTCTGACCCCACCACACCAACGTAAAACACTAAGAGTGTGCAGCAGAGCAGCAGGGGGAGCAGAGCATGGATTTCCTGAGGGAGTGTCAAGGATATACTTTGGGGCATGGCACCCCATTGAACTCAATCAGGGGACACTCCTGCAGGTCAATGAACAGACCTTGAACTGTTTACAGGTTTTTATTTCATTATTATTATTTTTTACTGATTTATATCTTTTTTTTCCTGGGCATTAGGTTTTTTTTTTTTGTTGTTGTTATCATCATTTTGTTTTTCTTTGGTTGCTTCATCTTATGATGCCTTTTTTGGGTACATATTATTATTTCTCCAAGTCCATCTCGATAAGATAGGCTAGATGAACAGTCTGGAGGAGAAAACAATGGGACTGATGATTCTGGGGGGACATGGGAGATGGGGAGGTGGGGGAAAGGAGGTGGTGTTAATCAACCCAGGGATAAGGGAACAATGAGTGATTCAAAATCAGTGACAAGGCGGGTGTAAGAGGACTGATAGGGATTGTTCAAGATTAATGTAACAGAGAGAAATTACTGAAACCCAAATGAAGGCTGAGCATGATAGTGGAACAAAAAGAGAGGAAAAGGAAATAGAGGAAAGATCTGGGGTGGTGGTAAAGGGCATTTATAGAGGCTTAAATACAGGCATGTTCATAGGTAAATATATTTATATATGATGATGGGGAAATAGATCAATGAGCATATACTTAAAGGGTTAGTATCAAGACAGCAGATTGGCATTGGACCTCCACTCCAGAACTTCCTCAATGCAAGAACACTTTATTCCATGATGTTCACCTTCCTGACATAATCACTGATGACAAATATGTGCATAAGCAAAAGTGGCAAAGAAAGCTGATGGTGCCCAGCTATCAAAATAGCATCTGGGGTCTTAAAGACTTGAAAGTAAACACGTGACTATCTAGCTTAGACGCAACAAAGCTCACAAGGAAGAAGCACACTGGCCTGTGTGATCACAAGGTGTCGAAGGGATCAGGCATCAGGCATCAAAAAAACTAAAAATTATAACATTATAAATGAGGGGAGTACAGATTGGGGACATAAAGCCTAGCAGTAGGTGAAGTAACATCCCCTTACAGAAGGGTCTCAGGGAGGAGATGAGCCAGCCAAGGTACAGTGTGGCAACAATGAAATATGCAACTTTCCTCTAGTTCTAAATGCTTCCTACCACCCACTCCCACGACTCCAATTCTGCCTTACAAATCCGGCTAGAACAGGGGATGCACAGTTATAGATAGGAGCCAGAAACATGGGGAATTCAGAACATCTGAATGTCCCTTCAAGACTAGTGGTAAGAGTGGTGATACCAAGGAGTGGGGGTAGGGTTGGTGGGGAGGGGGGTTGAGGGAAGGTGGAGTAGAAAGGGGGAACCAATTGTAGGAATCTACAATATAACCTCCTCCCAGGGGTATGGACAATAGGAAAGTGGGTGAAGGGACACATCAGACAGTGTAAGATGTTTCAAAATAATAATAATTTATAAATTATTAACGGTTCATGAGGGAGGGGAAGTAGGGAGGGAGGGGAAGTCTGAGGAAGAGATATCAAGGGCCTAAGTAGAAGGAGGCTGTTTCGAGAATGATGATGGCAACAAATGTACAAATATGGTCTGTATACAATAGATGTATGTATTTATTGTGATAAGAGTTGTATGAGCCCCTAATAAAATGATTTAAAAAAAACAAGCAAAAATCCTCACAACTCAGTCAATATGCAACATACGGATCAACAAAGACTAGATTGAAGCTGTCAAGGAATTAATTTTTCCTGGATCTACAATCAATATCCATAGAAACAGCAATCAAGAAGTGACATGTTAAATAGGGGAAATCTGGTACAAATGCTTTCAAGTGTTAACAACAAAAACAAAACAAGGACCTTGCTTTGAAGGCCTGACCTCAGCTGTGGTGTTTTCAGTTGTCTCATACACATGAGTAATCTGGATAACAAATACGGAAGAATGAAGAAGATTTGATGCCTTTGGGTTATGTTGTTGATGAAGAGTATTAAATATATCAGGAACTGTCTGAAGAACAACCAGACCTTTCTTAGAGGAAGAGTGGCCAGAATGCTTCTTGGAATTGAGGAGGGTGAGACTTCATCTCATAGACTTTGGACATGTTAGCATGATGGCAAGACCCAGAGAAAGAGAAGTACATTAGGGAAATGTAGGTTCAGTGTAAGAAGGGAGACCCTCAAGACCCTCAAGGACTAGAATGAACTGAATTGATAATTAGTTTAACCAAAAATAAATGATTTCGACTCATTAGATTATGATCATATCATAATTATCAACATGCCTGCCATTTACATAAATATTATTTTAGCCTTCTTTCTGGCCCTTTTAGGCCTTATAATTTATCGATCCCACCTTATATCCACACTCTTATGCCTAGAAGGATTAATTCCATGGTGGCAACAATGGGCTCAGACATAGGAAAGACTAAGGCTGCTATGAGCCAGAAGTGATTCAGCTGAAAATTGATTAGTGAGATTGAAATATGGCATCAAAAGGGAAAAAGAAAAAAAAGTATGATCTCAAAAAAAGAGAGAAAAAAATGGTCTAAAATCTAGGAAGATATATATACAGATATACATATATATATATATATTTCTGTTTAAAAACCTATTTTTGTGGGCATCACTGCCCTCTCGTGGTGGTGGGAGCTACCTAGCCTTGTTCCTGGAGAGCCACCACTGGATTTGAACTGCCCAGCCCGTGGGCCACAGTCCCTCACTTAACCACTATGCCACCGCGGCTCAGCCTCTAAAAACTTATTTTTATGAGGTATCTTTTCTAATTATGAAAGCCACCAAACCACATGTTGAAATAAATTGAATGACTACTTTGGACTTACAAATATTTTCAAAAAAACTCAACATATTTAATTGCATTGTTTTCACTAGCACTACTATTATTAATGCGTTCAGTAAGGGCACATGTTTTTGTTGGTATTAATACATAAAATTAATTTAGAATGCATGCATTTCTCCTTTTTTTTTTTTTTTTAAGGTATCACTGCCCTGGTGGTGGGAGTAGGAGGCCCAGCCTTTGCTCCTGTGAGCGGGAATTGAACCTCCATCCCAGTGGGCCGCAGTTCCGCACACAACCCCTATGCCACCGAGGCTCAGCCATTTCTCCTTTATAAAATTACTTTTATATCTAGTTTTGAGGGTTTTTTCCCAGTAAAAAAATAATTGAAATACATGTAAACAAGTTTGTATAAAATAAACATGCAAGGAATGTTTATGATCTCGGTGAGCCCTGGTGGCATAAGTGGTTGAGTGCAGGACTACAGTCCGTGGGCTTGACAGTTCAAATCCAGCGGCGGCTCTCATGAGCAGCACTGGGTAGCTCCCACGACCATCAGAGGGCAGTGATGCCCACCCCCCCCAAAATAAAATAAACATGCAAATTTATGCTTTAGCTGATGTGGATGTCTGACTTAAAAAGTCAGCAGATGAGGGCTACATTTCTGCAGATATAGCGGTCACCTAGATCTTCATGCTGATTTTCCCCGAGGTTCTCTTAATTTATTACAGGACAGGTGTAATATATGTCCAAAACTGCAGTGCGCAGAAGGCATTTTGGGCTATATTTGTTTGCTGCTGTCCTCCCTTCTCTGAGGGGCAATCCGATTTTGCTGTCTAAACTAGAACCTCGGTCTGATAACCTGATACACTCAGCCTGGGCAGGTTCCTGGAAGCAGAAAGAAAAGGAACTATATAGTGGGGCACAGGATTTTCCGTTTTTTTTACTCACCCCATTGACCATCAGGAGCACAAGGCTGTTATCAGCTGTCGTTCGCACTTCTATGTCAAAGCGAGTGACCTGCCCAAACTTGCCTCTCTTTGTGATGTCCCTCACCACCGCATAGCTGGAGCCATCGAAAAAGTAGCTGGCTGCTCGACTTTGAGTGAAGGCCAGTTTATCCCTGAAACGGAAATGCAAGGATCACAGGAACATCTCGACTTCGCTTGTGTTCTGAGCCCACTCTCACGAGCTTCACCATTTACGTGATCTCCTGGCAGCATGAGAGCGACAAGAAGCATTTGTAGCAATAAGTCACATGAATTCTCCTCACTGCATCTTTCTCTATCCTCTGTTAGGACAACAGAAGACTCCGGCGAGACGGCAATCTCTGGAATCCTATTTCAAAGCTGCAGCCAGTTGTTTAACCCACCTACATGCTCGCTGCGAGGAGGAAGTGCGTTGTTTTACTGGCATGTCTATCATGCAGTTTCAAAACTAGTGTTGCCAAAGAAAAGAGGATCCATCCACTCTCGTCCCATTCACTGCTCTTGCTTACGGAAGTCTTTAATATTCGTCACCATCACTTACCTGGCACAGGGCACTGACTTGGACGGGTCCATATTATAGATGTGCTTGAAGTTGTATAAGCTGATCACATCATTATTCAAAGTGGCCAGTTCCAGGCAGCCCAGGAAGCCGGGCAGGTTTAAGCTAGCAGGGAGCTGGATAACAAAGAAAGCAATGTCAACCACCCCCTGACCACAGTCCACTCGGGTGGGGCAGGTTAGGCAGTGCAACTAGCCAGTCCAGGGGAAAGACCAAGACACAGCAAGAACATTCTATATCCATTGTCTGTTTTTGCTAATTCCTTGAAATGCAATGCTTTGTCAGTTATGCAAATCCCACACACACACAAAAAAACTGTGGGATTTGTTCCTCTGTGAAGCACATACTTCCGTTCTTGTGTAAAGAGGGAAAGAGAGCCTCAGAGGGGTTCCAGAATGAACCCATAAGAAACAAGTAGCAGTCCTGGAATTAAATCGTCAATGGAGTGATTCCCCATTTGCTCCAGCCTTTCCTTCCTCTCCCTGCCCCCATTTCTGCTCACATGTGAAATTTCAGGGCGCGTAGACTCTTTAGTATCAGATGCCACAGACAGTGGCACCGTATGAATGAAAGCAAAGCTCTTGCTCGGTCGGCTATCTCTCCGAAACCTTTTACTTTGCACATTTCAGGGCACCTCATCGAAGACCCGAAGGCAGGGAAATAGAGCTCACACTATGTATAAGTACTTTGAAACACTGTGTGAGTTTTGCTACATTGAAGGAAAAAAAAAACTTACTTAAGGTAGATAAGTATCATTATCATTTTAGGGTGTGCTTAGATTTTACTAGTGTTTAATTTTCTTTTTCCTCCTCAATTTTAGTCATCTGCATTTATAGAAAGTACTTTACACAAGTGTGAACCCTAAAACAATCTAATGATACAGTAACTATATGCTGTTGTGTACAAAATGCCTGCTTGGAATTATTCAAAAAATGGTATCACTGTTATAATCAATAAGAGAAAACAACACTACCCAACTCTGTATAGAACTAGGGAAGTTCATGCTTGGAATATATGTTGCAGAGCTGGTCCTTATGCCAAAATAATAAGAATAAGTGAGAACAAAGAAAGGGGCTTCACATTCATTTAGTTTACAGATCAGTAAGACACATGACTGTGTACCAAGGCAGCAGGATGGAGAGCTGACTTGCCTGTTAGAAGAGGCTTGAACTCCCTCACTTCACTCCACTGTGAAGCCTGACCGAAGAACATATTCATGCAGCTCTGATGATGGACATCAAGTCCTCAGTCACTAATTTCAGCTTTTGTAGAAAGCTGTGGAACGGTGTAGCTAGAATTGCCTTTACAAGTGTTCAAGTGCCATTGCTTCACGAGGGACTGTCTTTAGAAATACCTGTGAAAGTTCACTTTAAAAACTGGTGTCCACCATGTTATATGGTGTCTTCTCCTTGAACGACTACAGGAAACATAGACTTTAGGTCCAGGGTACCAGAGATGCTTATGCATCTACTGAGATTTTGGTATTCTCACCAAACGCATTGCATGCTGGAAAATTTAGACCTCAATCGGTGGTACCTTAAGCAAGTGGGTTGGACCTTATCCTAAATTGAATTAATTGTACATATTCTTTTGGGGAAAATTTCTCTATATTGCTTTTTCTCAAAATTTTTCATTGCATCTATTTTTTTGTAAACTATCTTAAATCTCTTTTATAATGTTGTGAGCTGTGGTACTTGGTTTAGGCATCACAAAGACTATTTACGAGTGAGCAAACTGAAACACAGAAGGTGACAGATTATTTAAGGTCCCAAATGAGAGAGTAATGAAGCTGGGATGCAAACCTAATTTCAAGATCCTTGTTTTAATACACATAAGACAAAATAGATACTTTTTAGCTGGAGAAAAAGTAAAGAAGAACACCTGGCATGATAAGGACATTTAGATTGGGTCTGGGAATTCAAAGATATCAAGCCATGTGAATATCAAAATAAATTTGGTAAATTTGAAAGCTTATCTAATAGAAATTTATAACACCCAAAGAATATGGATAAAGGACCATTACATAATTCACTGAGAATTGGAACTAGTACACTGCTTAAGAAGAAGTAATTTCAATAAAAACAAATGAAGAATGTCTTTACAAGGTAGGGACCAAATTCATGCAACATGTTGCTCTGAAAGATGGCTTAGGCGAAGGTCTTGGGACAGCTCCATTACTCAGTAGGAAATCTCTAGGCCAGAGACACACACAATCTAGTGATGTGCATTTGGCCTAAGATTCTCAGCTCAGTGGGTGCATGCTTATTTTATCCATTAGTTCAAGTTTTGGAGACAGAATTAAAATTTGTAAGTGTGAATATCTGTTTCTCAGGCTTCATCAGACATCCTACTCCCCAAATTTCACACTCCCCATCCCTGATATCTTACTTCATGCCTGTGTTAGCGAAGAAGATTGGATTCTTTGAAACTGCAGTCTCAAAAGCTGAATGAAGACTAGATCTAAATTGTGGGGACACTTAGAAGTACAGCTATTCCTATGGCAGGTGGGGCAGTACTCATGAATGCATGCATCAGAATGAAACACAGTGATCCCAACATGTTAACAATCCAACGAAAACACGTGACATCTGAAAAGGTGGGTGGTAGCGGCAGAATTCATACCGCAGCATTCTACCAACTACCGAAATAAGTGTGTTTGTAAAGTGATAATTAGCTTTTTATTCCATCCTATCAGGGCAAGAATTTATACCAATGACCAGGGCAGATTTGTAAGGTAGCCACTTCTAGCTGGGCATCTTACCTTGAAGTTGGAAGGCACCCCACCAATGTAAAACACCGTGTCCTCGGGGTCCAGATCCAGCAAGGAGTCGTCGCCTGCAAACTCGCCCTTTTTAATGAACTTCTCTTCTGCTGTGCTACTTAGACTTGGGACCGTTAAAAATACCTTTCCATGTTTTCCTATCCTGTGAAGAGAAATTATTTCCACGCTTTATTAACCAGGTCATTTATAACCCGCTCAAGGGGACGGTACTGTGTACAACTTCACAGGGAAAAAGGGACCAGCCTTCAACCCAATGCTCCCAGATAGGAATGCAACATACTGGCTTGAAGCAGGGAACCAATAGAGAGGTGTGAGGGGTGGCTCCAATCCCAACTATGTGGACAGCTGTCCCTTCCCCCTTTCCCCAGAAGAATCTACTTGAGAGGACAGCACTGAAGCTATAGCTCAGGGAGAAGGACCTATCGGATCAGAGCACACAGGAGCAAATGCAGGGGTAGGATGAGAGGGTAGAGCACATCCTGGTCCACCAATCCCAGAGGACGATGTCCCCACTCAAAGCAGCCGGTCCACAGAGAAGACCATATGGTTGGCCTCACTATGACATCCCTCACTGACCCATAGGCCAACAGGGAACAACCCTGGAAACACAATGTGGGAACTGCACCCGATCTGACCCCCACACCGAGGGAATCAAAACACTAAGAGCATGCAACAGAACAGCAAGGGGAGAAGAGCAAGGGAGTCCCAAGGAAGTACCAAACATAGACTTTGGGGAGAGGGTGTGACATCCCATCTGACTCGACTGGAAAACACTCCTAAAGGTCAACAAGTAGACCTTCAACTATTTACAGGCTTTTCTTTGTCAATGGTTTTGTTGTTGCTGTTTTATTTTCCTTTGTTTTGTTCTGTCTTGTTTCTGTGCACATTATTATCTCTGCATGTCTATTTAGATAAGATAGGTGGCATAAACCAGGGGTCCTCAAACTATGGCCCTTGGGCCACATGCAGCCTGTCGAGGATATTTATTTGGCCTGCCAGGTGTTTCTGCCACCGCTGCTGTCCTGCTCAGCAGCCAACTCATCCCGGGCCCCAAATGAATTTGTTCATATATATGTGTGTATATGTATATATGTAAGTGTGTATGTGTGTGTGTGTGTATATATATATATATATATATATATATATATATATATACACATATTTAACTATAGTCCGACCCTGCATTGGTCTGAGGGACAGTGAACTGGCCTCCTGTTTAAAAAGTCTGAGGACCCCTGGCATAAACAATCTGGTGGAGAAAACAATGGGACCGATGATTTTGGGGGACATGGAAAAGGGGGTGGGAGGAATGGAAGTGGGTGTTAAGGGAACAACAAGTGATCCAGAATTGGTGGTGAGGAGTGTGTAGGAGGCCTGGTAGGGGTTGATCAAGGGCAATATAACTGACAGGAATTACTGAAACCCAAATGAAGGCTGAGCATGATAGTAGGGCAAGAGGAAAGTAAAAGAAAATAGAGGAAAGAACTAGGAGGAAAATGGTGTTTATAGAGATCTAAATACAGGCATGTATATATAGCCTTTAATTATTTATAGGTCTACATCATATATTTATATACGATGATGATGGGGAAATAGATCTATGTGTATATATTTATAGGTTTGGTATTAAGGTAGCAAGTGGACGTTGGGTCTCCACTCAAGAACACTTTGTTCTATTAAACTGACATTTCATGATGCTCGCCTTTCTGACAGGATCGCTGAAGTGGGTGCATAAGCAAATGTGGTGAAGAAAACTGATGGTGCCTGGTTATCAAAAGATACAGTGTCTGGGGTCTTAAAGAGTTGAAGATAAACAAGTGGCCATCTTACTCGGAAGCAACAAAGCCCACATAGAAGAAGCACACCAGCCTGTGTGATCACAAGGTGTCAATGGGATCAGATATCAGGCATGAAAGAACAAAAAAATCACATTGTTGTGAATGAGGGGGAGTGCAGAGTGGAGATCCAAATCCCATCTGTAGGCAACTGGACACCCCCTTACAGAAGAGGCACAGGGAAGAGACGAGCCAGTCAGGCTGCAATGTAGCGATGATGAAATATACAACTTTCCTCTAGTTCTTTAGTGTTTCCTCCCCCCAACATCATGATCCCAATTCTACCTTACAAATCTGGCTAGACCAGATGATGGACACTAGTACAGATAGGAACTGGAAACACAGAGAGTCCAGGACAGAGGAACCCCTCAGGACCAGTGGTGAGAGAGGTGAAACTGCGAAGATGGAGGGAAGATGCGGCAGAAAGGGGGAGCCGATTATAAGGCTCTACATATAACCTCCTCCCTGGGGGGACGGACAACAGAAAAGATGGTAAAGGGAGAAGTTCCAAAGTGTAAGACATGATAAAATAATAATAATTTACAAATTATCAGGGGTTCATGAGGGAGGAGTAGGAGAGGGTGTTAGGGGAAAAATGAGGAGCTGATGCCAAGGGCTCAAGTGGAAAGCACATATTTTGAGAATGATGATGGCAACAAATGTACAAATGTGCTTAACACAATGGACGTGGGTATTGATTGTGATAAAAATTATGTAAGCCCCTAATAAAATGATTTTAAAAATACTATTATTATTGTATCACAAAGTTGGTGATTTGATTTTGTCATATTAATAAATATTTACAGACCAGGAAGGCGAAATACATTCCACAGTGGAAAGTCCACCACCTCTCTGTCAGTTTGTTATACTGTAATGGCTTGTGCATCGCTAAAATGTTAGAAGCTACACCATCAGCAATTCAAGTACTAGCATGATCGTGAATGGTGGACGTATTTCAAAAACGCTTCCATCATGAATGGTGGACATGTTTCAAAAAAGCTTCCAGACTAAGAAAAACTATAAAGAGACCATGAAAACCTGTAGATCATAACAGAATATTGCCTACACTTTTCTGGAGTCTCATAAACGGGAATTAATTGCTATCATAGCAATTAACACTTGCTGAAATAGAAGTTCAGCATGGACAAGAGAGACCTTTGAGGGACTGATTGACTCGGTCGCTGCAGTAAGGGACTTAGTCATGCTGGTGATCGTGAGGATGACACAGATCTTGACATCATTGTGTTCTGTTGTGCACGGGGGTCCCCTTGCATCAGACTCGACTCAAAGGCAATTTTCAAGCTCTGGCTTTATTGGAATAAATTAAACTTGGTCAAGTAAAGATGTAATCATCAGACTGCTAATTACAAAGGATGTCCTTATCTTTCTAACTTGTTTCCCACTAATGTGTTTGGGAAGAAAAAAGAGGATCAATGATAAAGAGGGGAAAAAAAAGCTTTTTGTGACTTCAGTACGACAAATAGGAGCTGAGTGCAGCAAACAGGTTCCTGATGAGCCTCGCGTGCCAACCCTACGTCATGGACACAGTTACCTCTCGACCTTGACGATGCTGAAGTGAGCAGGCCAGGAACTGACTGGCTTGGAGTCAAGGGGGACCTCCACATCCTTAGCCCCCAAATTATAAATGTACACCAGGTTATCATTTTTGATTGCAAGACCCATATATTCTTTCTTGGCCTAAAAAAAAAAATAACTTCATAGTGGACACGATCTTGTATTTTCATTTATTTAAAGGTCATTCAGCACTCTAAATGCTTCACTGTAGAAAAGGGACCCCCGGCCTGTTTGGGAAGTGTCTTCTCTTTTACTGTGACTACATCAACATGTGCTGCCTCCTCTGTCTGCTCGAATATGCAGGCTGGACCTAAGCCACTGCAGGCCTGAGCAAGATGGCTAGCTGAGAGGACTGGGCATTGGTCACTTGGGGTTATAATGCTGCCTGGCAAGGCCAAACCCCATGCAACTTCTGGAATTCTTGGGCCCTGCATATAGTTAACATGCCTGGGGCCACACTGAAAAGTTGGAGATTTGAGTCCACACCTGGGCACCTTGGAAGAAAGGTCTGGCATCTACTTCTAAATGAATCAGCCTTTGAGAACAGCTTTGAGCTGTTCAATTCTGTCCCATCTGTGGGGTCACCATGGTTAGAGTTGACTTGACAAGCACTGGTTATGCATCTTCAGACAGGGGACATCACCAAGCACACATGGGCAGGGCAATCATAGTCTCTGAATTGCTGTGTTCAGACTCAATGTACATAGTACGGGTGAGGATATGAAGAACCTCCAGGAGTTATCCCATAGAAAGAAGGACTGGGCTATCCTTGAGCTATTCATTTGACTTTGCCATTAAAGTAATTTGTATTTTTGACATAACAGAATGAGAATTTTTTTCTGTTTGTACAGAAGTTTGTTTTAAGGAAAGAACAGAGAAGCTACTGTCCCTTTTAAAAAGCCCTGCCCTGTTTTCCAAAATCACAAGCGCTTACGTTTTTGCTCCCAAGGTACAGGATAAACTGATCGGGAGGTCCACTCTGGTCTGGTTGCTTCACACGAGGCTTCATGTACAGACTCAGGGAGGTGAAGGTCTTTAAGTCATCCATGCTGGCTTTGGGGTGGACTTCAACGGCCGACTGACCATCAAACATCATAGAGACTTGAATCTAGAGTTTCAGAAAGGTTTCATTAGTCATGCTGTACATAAGTGAGTGTATTGTGCAAACCTCCCAGCTGTCCTGTCCTTCTCACTGGGCTTGCCTCCTGTCTCAGCAGTTTCTGAGCTGTCCTTCTCTGTGCCTGTATGTATTTGCCTTTCCCTTGTGGGAGACAGGATTTAAGGCAGATTATAGATATCAGCGAAATTTTAACATGGAGTGGAAGAAAGTGACAAAAGGGTGCCCACGTAGATTTAAGAATGAGAATAAATAGGAACTTCACAATTCCAAGAACATTCTGGTTTGCCGCAGCGGAAGATAATAACTGCTGGGTCAATGCCGACTCTCGCACTGCTGTTGCTGACTTGTTTCTCCTTGTTCAGCTTAGTTGGTTTGTGATACTAGGACTCGGTCAAGTCTGCAGCATGGTTAGTAAAACCTTGACACCACATAGTTTAAACCAGTGGATTTCTTGAAGAGTTGGGACAGATGGACAAGGTGATCTATATGGTCATCTCAATAAAACATCTATTACAATGATAATAAGAAAACAATGAATTGACTTATTTGCTGGTGTTGGTTTTCCTTGATTTCTTTGCTAGATTAGCTTTGTCAAGGAGCCCTGGTGACTCAGCCAGGTAAGCATTGAACGAAACCACAAGGTTGACCATTCAAAACCACCAGCTGTGATCCATACAAGGTTGCAATTCTTGATAGTCATCAACAAATGCATCAAGCCCTCACTTTCAAAAAGCAAAGTTGTCTCCTCTGTATATATCAATAATGAGCCTTCCTCCAATCCTGGTATCATATTCTTCTTCATATAATCCAGCTTCTTTGATTCTTGCCCAGATTTCAGATTAAGTAAGTATCACAATAGAGTCAATACAGCCCCTCTTGCCATCATTCCTTATGCATTGCATTACTATAATTCTCGACTATCTGTATGTGGCTATATCCCATTTGGGAATGAGATTTCTGTTATAAGATGAAGGTAGAGTGAAGTCCTGACCTTAGCTTCCCCTCTTTTTTGCATCACCAGCAAGTTCATTCTGACTGAGATCAACCCTACAGGACAGGGTAGCACTATGCCGGTGGGTTTCTGATAGTGAGACTCTTCTTTTTCCTATGGAGAAGGTGGTGGTTTTGAACTGCTGGCCCTTCCATGAGCAGTGCAGTGTGTAAGTGCCATGAAGCAGTGCAGTGTCTAACTCCCGTGCCCCCAGACCTCCTTCTGACCTTAGTCGAGGGGCTTAACTAAGCCACATCTTCTATGTCCTTAGACTCTAAAACAAACAGAACCAAACTGCAGACCTCACTGTCATTGAGTGGGTGCAAAGTCATAGAGATGCTGTAGGACAGGGCAGACCTGCCCCTGTGGGTTTCTGAGATGGTAATCCTTTATGGGAGTATACTCTATCAGAGGGTGTGGCTTAAGATGCCAGTCTTGTTTTCCTTGGGAGTCTGGGCTTCTGAAAGACAACACCACCTCCATCACAACCATGCCTTGGTGTGTAACCATCAACAGGGACACTGAAAGAGTCTGCGGGACCCTTTGGAAGAACACATGCAAGATCTCTGTCTGAAGTGGTGGAGGCTGAGACCACATGCTCCAGGGGCTGTGGCATGCAGAGGAGCAGCACTGAGATCATGGGGTGTCTTTCTCCTGGTCTGACCCAAGACTATGGAGCTACAAAGAGGGAAAGGGCTGAGCTAGTTTGCTGGCCCATGCAGGCGAAGGCCAGAGGGCCACAGGGCTGAGAGGCTGAGGACCAGAAAGAGACTTGACTGTAGGCCGAGGGGCAGCGTTGCTATGGATCTAACTGTTTTCTGATTCTGACTTGTGGTCACCTATTAACTTCCCTGATGAACCCCCTTATGAGTGCTATTGTCTCTGAGTTCTATGTGCCCATTGTAATGAGTGACGCTACATGGACACAGAGTCTGGTGGGAGGGGCTGTTGGTACCAGAATAGGTAAAGAAGGATGGACATGGGGCATGTCTGAGTGCTGCCTCATGGCAATAGGGAAGCCAGATGAGGCCAGATGTGTCCTCCTCTGTCGCTGCTTACTGCTCTCTTAGCAGAGGATAACTGCTCCTTTCAATTTTCGACGCAGTAGATCTTTTCTGGAGCAGACAGCCTCAATGTCCTCCTGTGAAATTGCTAGTGGGTTTAAACGACTGGCCCCCTAGTTAGCTGTCCAACATACGACTCACGACACCACCAAGGCTCCTTGCTTTGAGGGTAGGGCCAGGGAACAGGTTCATTTTCTTGTGGCCCTAAGAAACAGCAGGGGCTGAGAACTACCAAGCCAAGCAACATAGTAGAAAGTTTCCGAATATTGGAAACTGCTCAAGGAGCTGGAGCTTGGCTTCATGTTGTCATCATCAAGGATCGCGATCGATGGCTTGGCTCATTGCTTACCTTGCTGGCCACACTTCTGGTCTGAGCAATCAGCTCTCTGATCTTCCGGATGCTGGCAGAAACATTGCTTGCCGGCCGCTTCTGCTCTACTGTACGGAGCTGGTCCAGGAGCTGAGGGATAACCTCTGTCAGATTTCTTGCTAGAGTTTGAAAAGGAAATCACTTCAGTTACTGTCTCAGTATTAAAGATATTTCAATAGTCAGGTGAAGTAACGAGAAATACATGGCCATATCTTGCAGGACAAATGCTGATTTTTTTTAATCCCACAAAAATCATAGGTAAAGTCATTTTTGTGGCAGTTATAATTCATTGAACTCTATGCGCCGATGGAGCGACTCGCAGTGCACATTTCTAAAGGGCCTATGAGGAATTTACAGTTAGTTGTTCCTCTAGCCAGACAGCACAAGTCGAAGGGGGATGGCAGGTCACTTGGAGGCTTGGGGACAGGTATGGAGAGGTAGCTTTCCAGGATGCCCAGCCACATGCCACATAGCTGCTGTGACTGCCCATGCAGAGGTGGAGCTGGATGGAAGACATAAGGTCACACCCAGAAAAGCAGCAGGTGTGCTAAGGTGAAAGGTCCATGGTGCCAGAGCAGGTCAGACTTTTTTTTTTTACATGTAACATGTATATGGAAAAGAACACCACTTGTATAGCTGCCATATAGGCAATTATAGTATAGATATATTTTTAAGCACAATTAAGTTACGTGGTGACATTGTAGAACTCATGTACTGACACTTAAAAGAAGTATTTAAGAACTGCGTTCTAAAAAAATATGCAAAAGGGGCATAGGGAAAATGCTACTGTATACAAATATTCCTGGTGAGGTCCAGGTAGCATGGCAGGGGCCAAATCCAGGGATACATGTGGTAGCCAACTATAAAGGAGGGTGTGTGTATGCATGCGTGTGTGTGTAAGATAGCAATGTGCAGTGGGAGAGCAGGGCATTAACCCACCTAAGGGGAACGTATTGTTTATATCTCCACAGAGCAAGAGGGACCAGACTTAAATGCCGTGATCCAGGATGTGAATGTAGCATCAAGGCATGCAGTGGGAAGCCAGTGGAGGGGTCTAAGGGTCCAACCCCAATCCCAACTATGTGGACAGCTGTCCTTCCCTTCAGAATAATTTACTTTAGAGGACAGCACTGAAGTTGCATCTCAGGGGAGGGACTTGTCTGACCAGAGCTCATGGAGAAAATGAAAGGGGAGGAAGAGAGAGTGGAGCGCATCCTGGCCCACCAGGCCTTGAGAATGCTATCCCTGCTCAGAACAGCCAATACATAGAGAGGACCATATGGCCGCCCCCACTATGAGACATGATGTTGATCCAAGGCCCTATGGGGGACAACACTGGAGACAGGGTTGGGATTGCTCCCCTTGTGACCCCACCACACCGAGGCAAAACACTAAGGGCGTGCAACAGAGCAGCAGGGGGAGCAGAGCATGGAGGGCCCAAGGGATTGTCAAGGACAGACTTTGGGGCCAGGGCGTGGAACCCCATCGGACTTGACTGGAGGACACTCTTAAAGGTCAACAAACTTGAACTATTTATAGTTTTTTTAAAATGATGCTTTTTATCTTTTTTTGGGGGGGGGGCATCACTGCCCTCTGGTGGTGGCTTTTTATCTTTTTACTTATTTATATACATATTTTTCCCCCAGACATTGGTTTTTTGTTGTTGTCGGCATTTTGTTTTCTTTTATCGTTTCTTCTTGCTATGTCTTTTTAAATGCATATTATTATCTTTGCAGGTCCATTAAGAT
>PVJH01034010.1:6348-21143 GCA_004026705.1 Nesogale talazaci | reverse complement strand
GACGCCGGGCCTTCCTGTGAGCCGCCGTCCCATACCAGCCGGCATTCACCGGCTCCTCCAGGTGGCACCGAGCCCGTTTTGCACACACCTCACGGGCCACAGAGAGCTGGGTCCTGACTGCTTCCCACAACCAGCAGACTGCGAAGGAGCCCGCCCCGCCTCATCTTGGGGGGAGGCACTGCCAGGAGCTGCAGAGCAGAACCATCCATTCGGCACGTGTGTTGTTTGGTCTCACAGCCCAGGTGGCGCCCTCAGGGAAGTATTGGACTGCTAACCACGAGGCTGGCAGTTCAAACCCACCAACCGCTCCGAGGGGGGGAAGAGGAGACTTTCTGCTCCCTGGAAAACTAACCACCTCGGGAGCACTAGGCAGGGTTTCCGAGTTCGGGGATCGACTTAAGGGTGGTGGGGGTGGTTGGGTTTGTGAGCTTGATTGCCAGGCCTTTCTATCATGTTGCCTCTGACCTCCCTGCCTACCCCTCAGCTTCTAAGGGTGCCTGCTTTGTCTCCAGGACCCCACAGCCACCCTCTTGCCAGGGATGGGGACCTTAGGACCCCGTTATGCAGATGAGGCCCAGCCTGAGCCCCATCGCTGACCCCCGAGACCTCTAGCGACCACCTCCCACCCTTGAACGTAGCTCCCGGAGAACTGCAGGGGCTGCTGGGAGGCAGCTTTGCCCGCTGCCTGGGAGATGCAGAGTGAGCGACAGCCGTCTGCATCTCCCACACGCCGGGGGTGGGGGTGGGGTGGGGGCGGGCTCCTGGCTCCTGGCAGCTCTGGGCAGCTTCACACGCAGCTTCTGTTTCATCGCCTGCCATTTACAGAACACACGCATACGCGCACACGCATGCACGCACGCACGCCCTGCGTCTGGCTGGAACTAATTTCCAGATCACATTTAAACATCAAGGAATAAGTCCAACGGCCAAAGCCCAGCAGCATGTGACTTCCAGCTGGTCACCCAGGGGAGGGGGGGGGCACTTGGAGGCCTGAGAGCTGCCTGGGGCAGTCAATGTCCTTCAGGCCAGTACCTCCAGATAGACCCACTGCAGGTGATGGGGGAGTAGCAGCCCGGGCCGCACCCAGACTCAGACCGACAAGTTGCCCAGAGGGTCCATCAGTGGCCTTGACGTAAGGCATCAGGGAAGTCTTCCTGGAGGAGGTGACAACTGAGCCTGGGACCAGCAGAGGAGCTGGGAGCCACTGAGTCAGAGGCAACTGGTTCCCTCCCCCACTCCGACTCAGAGTGGCCCTGCAGGGCAGCACAGACCTGCCCCCATCCCGTTCCCAGGCTGTACATCTTAACGGGGCGTTCTTCCTGGGGGGGCATCGTAACTGCCAGGCTGTCCAGGCTGCGGGGAACTGGGTTTGAATCCTGGCGCAGAACCCTGATGGTTGTGAGCAAATAGCAGGCTCTCCTGACTCTTGGGTGCCTCAGTTTCCCCAACTGTGGAATGGGGATGCAGATGTTAGCACGATTCCAGAGGCTCTAGGGCTGTGCTGGTGGTCCTAGGTAGAGAGCATGTTCTCCTGTGTCTGTTGTTGCTATTGTCATTGCTCCTGTTATTCCACAGCCCCCCCTCCCCCCTATCCCTCTCTGCATCTGCCAACAGCTGCCCCTGCTTCCCACTCAAGCCCCTCCTCCCGTCAGCCCCCGCGGCTGCTGTCATGGGAACCACCGAGGCCAGCCTGGCGCCGTGGGGGCTGCTGGGAGGGTGGAGGAGGATGCTTGTGGAAGGCGGGGGAGGGAGCAGGCGGACATCTGCTCCAGGACCCCAGCTCCAGTATGTGGACACATGCCTGCCACCTCTATTCCCTTCCAGCTTTCCTCATCCGAATGCCTCCAGACTAAGCCAGTGGTCCCTTCAAGGAAAATTACTCCAGAGGGGACCTGGCTGTCAGTCTTTCACACCTTAGTATGAACAAGCCCTGGAGAAGGCAGGCTTCCTGGAGGCGGGTGATGCAGAGGTTGGTGCCCCTGCACCAGGGGGTGTGGCATTGCTGGGCACTCACTCCCCAGGTAGGCGATGAGCTGAACATCTGCAGGTGGACTCCCTGCTAAGTGTTCACTGGGACAGGCAACGACTTCCCTCCCCCAGGACCTCAGGCACCTACAGCCAGCCAAGAAGCCCTCTGCCAGGTGAGGGGAGAGAGGGTGTTCCCTGGGAAGCCGATTTTCAGCAGATGCCACAGCAGGGAGCAGATAAGCAAGCAGTGACTAACAGACACAGTCTTTCAACAACATGCATGAAGAGGAGGCAGCGGCCAGAGTGCCAGGAACAGTGCTGAGGGACACTGAGGTATTTGGGGGGGGGGGCAGGTGTCAGGAAGGCTGAGGTGTCAGAGGAATCTCTCAAGGTAGGAGGGCAAGGGCAGAGAAGACAGCTGCAGGGCACGGAGACCCGGTGCCCACCAAGGAGGGGGGGACCGGGCAGTGACAACCACACATGACTTTTGCAGCTTAAACCCTCCCACGCTGCCACCAAACCCAAACGAAACCCAGTGCTGTCAAGCCCATGCTGACTCTGGGTTTACAGAGATCCTCAGGGTTTCCGGGCTGTCAATCGGCACAGCCAGCCTCACCTTTCTCCCAAGGAGTGGCTAGGGGTCTTGAACTGCTGACCTGGCAGTTACCAGCCCAGCGCGTACCCACCAGCACCGGTCAAAACCCAATAAACACACTCCCCATCGTGGAAACCGCTCTGACTCACAGTGACCTTATAGGACAGGGTAGAACTGCCCCTGGTGGGCTTCCCAGACTCTCGCTTTCCTCACTGCCCTCCAGTCAAGACTGACCCAGCGCAGCGCCCCGTGCGTTTCCGAGACTCTGTTTCAAGGGGTAGGAAGCCCAGTCTTTCTCCTGTGGAGCCGCTGGAGGTTTTGAACTGCCAACCATGCAGATCAAAGCCCAGCGTGTAACCACTCCACCACCGGGCCTCCACTTGTTATGAGGACAGAGAGCCTCATCTTTTTCCCGAGAAGCGGCGGGTGGTTTAGAACTGCCGACCTGGTGGTGGACGGAAGTGGGCGTGAGCCCAGCCCTTCCCCACTCAGTCAGAGCGGCGTGATTCTGACTCAGCAGCTTCTGGGATGAAGTGAAATTGCCCCCGTGGGGAGGGGGAGCCGGGAAGAGGCTCACCTTTCAGGAGGAGCAGCGGGTGGGAACCACAGACCTTTCCGTTGTTGGCGACGCACACGCACATTCACCACCACACCACAGTCCAAACCCCAGACCAAACTCACTGCCAGCGAGTCAATGCAGACTAGTGGGGACCCTAGCAGCTTCACAGAAGTGGATAGCATCGTTTTTTCCTCTGAGTTACGGTAGGTGGTTTGAACCACCAGCCCTGTGGTTCACAGCCCAATACTTACTGCCGTGCCCACACATGAGGGGCCATTTCCCATGCCTGGGCTCAGAGGAGGGCTTTCAGAGAAGGACGCACCATGGCTTGGAGAACCGATCCAGTCCTTCTGGAGATGGTGCTTATTTAAACTTTTATGACTGCCCGGACTTGATGGGGTTTGGAAGTCGGGCAGATAATAATAGTCGGGGACATTTTTTCCTTCCCTCTCTGGAAGAATCATTAAGGACGTGATGGATTACCAAACTGTCTTAGAGCCATGAGTCACAAGGGGTCTTTCCAAAGTTGGCTGGATGCTGCAGGTTGGATGCAGGCAGAGGAGCCGTACGCCTGTCCTGGGCTGTGGGTCTTGTCGTCACCCCATTCAAAGTCGGAGTCAGGAGTCTCTGAAGGCCGGGCTTCTTGGCTTGTTCTGTGGCTGTTTCTGTAACTTGCAGGCAGATTTCCAAGAGCTTAGAGCGGTGGTCCTCAACCTTCCTCATGCCCCGACCCTTTCATGCAGCTCCTCGTTCGGTGGCGACCCCCCAACCATCAAATTCTTTTCACTGCTACTCCATCACTGCCGTTTTGCTACTGCTATGAATTGAGCGACCCTGTGAAAGAGTTGCTCAACCCCGAAAGGGGGTCCTGACCCACAGGTTGAGAACCGCTGGCTTAGAGGCTCTTTGTGCATCAGCCAGAAACACAGCTCATCTGTGCCCTGGGGGCAGTTGTCCAGTGATGCCGAGCCGCGTCTGACTCACAGTAACCTGATGTATATCAGATCCCAGCGACCTCCTTTCCCCACCTGTCCTGTGCAATCCTCCCAACCTTTCTCATCTCGGCGCCCATGGTGGGGGCTGCTGCGTCCATCCAGCTCATCGAGGACCTGCCTCTGTCTGCCACACACGTATCCTCTCGCAGGGGGCAAGTAAGATCCTGAGGGGTTGAGCCCAAGTGACAGGGTGTAGCCTGTGTTCTGCGGGCAGCAGGGGAGCCCGTGTGCTTCAAGCCACACTCCCCTGTTTCCAGCCGCTAGCCGAAAGGTGGGCAGTTCGCATCTGGCCTCAGGCTCCCTTCTGAAAGACGGCCTGGCCACCAGCTGTCGGAAAGATGTTGGGCTCGTCTTGGTGGATCAGGGCCGTCCAGCTGTTCCTGCATCAGAGCCACGGCGACGCACAACGGAAGGAGACGTCAGCAGGCCCTGCGTGGTCCCTCCCGCTGCTCCCGCCGGAGCCCATCAGTGCAGCCAACATGTCTGTCTGTCTGTCTCACCCAGGGCCTCCCTCTTTGTCGGTGCCCCTCCTCTTTACCAGGCACCATGTCCTTCCCCAGGGAACGGTCACTCCTGATCACACGTCCACAGTAAAGTCTCGCCCTCCTCAGCCCTCAGGAGCATTCTGGCTGTACGTCTCCGAGACTGGTCAGTGCGTCCTCCGGGCAGTCCGCGCACGGCACATTCCAGATTCTTCATTCGCACCATCTTTCAAGCATGTCGATCCTTCTTCAGCCTTCCGTGTTCAGTGTCCACTGTTCACATGGAAAATGAGGGTCGGGCGGCCCTAAGTCCTCAAAGTGAACTCGCTGCTCTTGGTCACGGTCTGGAGGTCCCGTGCAGCAGGTTGAGCCTTGGAGAGACACCGACTCAGAAAGCGGTTCTGCTCCATCACAGGGAGCCGGCGGGAGTTGAGAATGGACTCCACGGCACCTGGCGACACTGCGGGTTGGGGGGGTATGTTTGTCCGGGTCGACTAGAGAAACAAATCCCAAGAGAACTTTCTACCAAAGAATCATTGTATAGTAAGAAGACATTCCAGCACAGTCCCAATCAACTCCATAAGTCTGATATTAGCCCATATGTATGATGCCGGCCTATAAATTCCTCTTCTGACCCATGCACACAACACTTGCAATGACGCTGAATGCAGGAAGCTCACAGGCCAGTGGGTGGAAAGTCTTGTGGATCCAGTGGCGGTGGAAGCATCTCAGCACTGGCGTGGGTCTCCACATGGCTCCTTCAGCTCCACGCTTCTGGCTCCATCAGGCTAGCTCCATGTGACTCGTCAATAGGAATGTCTCACAGGAAGAGGGCGTGTATCTGACCTCCGGTAAGCGATTTATCTCCATTTGCGCCTCCCAAATGAGGTCATCAAGCTGCGACCCAACTGACAGTCTAGACTCCATCCCTTTGCAAGTTGACCGATTATGTAGCTGCCACAGTGTAGCACTGCTAGAAAATAGAACCAGCAGTTCAAACCTGCCAGCCGGCCTGGGGGAGAAAGACGAGGCTGTCTGCATCCTTAAAGATTTACATGATAGGCTCCCAAAGCTATTTCACCTACTGCCCACTTTTCAGGGGTGGGGGGAGGGGAAACATCTCAACACCCCTCTCCCAGTGAAAACCCTTTGCACTCTAACCCCACTCCATGATAGAGGGCAGGTATCTGCTTTTGCAGCCCCTCCACCCATCGTTCTAGCTCTCAGGCTGTACCACTGACTCAGTCTTGGGGACCCCAGCTATAGTGACCATGAGTCTCAAGGGGCCCAATGGCAGGGGGTTGGGTTTGGGGGGGGCAGGGAATGGAGAAAAAAGTAGAGTTTGTTTTTGTTTACCCCTTTCATGGATTTTGGTCATTCTTCAGGAAAGGTCAGGGCAGCACTGGACACGAGCAGGGGGCTGGAGCTCTGCCAGGTGGAAAGTGAGCTGTGTGGGGCCAGGGTCTACCGACAGCCAAGGAAGAGGCTTTGCGTTAGCCTCAAATGCTGGGGCTTGGTGGCTTAGTGGTTCCACAAGGTCAACAGTTCAAAACCACCAGTCTCCCCAAGAGAGAAAGACGAGGCTTCCTACAAGTTGCCGTCTCAGAAACACAGTTCTACTTTGTGCTTCGGGATCACTATCCACTCAATGCCCGAGAGTCTCATTTTGTGTGTGGGTGGGTGGGGTGGGGGAGAGACTTACGTTATTTAGAATCCTTCTCCTGCCACCCCGCCCTCAGCCATCTGCCTGGAGGAGTAGCCATGCTGGAGGCTTCCCTTCAAGACCACTGGCTGCATGAAGACAATCCCTGTGTCTGTCCCTGCATCTGAGCCATGCCCTGTCCACTCCCTGCCCCCCTCCACTGCCCTCAGGACCTGCTCACCGACCCCATGTGGGTAGCCACTGTTCTAGCCCTGCCTGAGCTCCTGGCCAGGGAGCAGGTAGTCAACCCCAAAGCCTGGGGCCTCGCTGGCTAGCCGGGTCCCGGCAGCCTCTGCTTCCCGTGGCTGGAAATGGGCCTCGGTGAGACGCCTTCCACTCACGCTGCCTGGCCGCCTTCCTGCCAGGCAGCCAGAACCAAAACAAACCATTCTGTTCCTCCCGGAAAAAAAAAACACACAAATAAATAAGTCATCCTGCGAGCGCCTTCTCCCTGTCACAGCTCCGCCCCTGCTGACTCACTGCCCGGGAGGGAGGGGCGGCCCAGGGGGGCGCCTGGTGGATCTGGCTCTTAGTTGGCCCCAGATTCAGCTGGGGGAGGGGGGCAGGGTGTTGAGTACTGCCCCATGGGGGAAGCAGGACACCTCTCATCCCAGGGACGCTTTTCCTCGGCGGGCCTCAGCTCATCCCCTGGTCGGTCAGCCTTAGCTCATCCCTTGGTCGGTGAGTGTCTGGGCCTCCGCCTCCAGCCTGTCTCAAGTCCCCACGGGGATAATGGGGCTGCTAATGGGTCAGCAGTTCAAACCCACCAGGTGCTCTGTGGAGAGACACCAGATTTTCTACACTTGTAAAGAGTTGAGTCTGAGAAACTCACTGGGGCAGTTATCTTCTGTCTCCCAGGGTCCTGTGAATGGGGAATGACCCACTGGCAGTGAGTGTCATAGACATCTTACCCAGAGACCGCCGGGGCTTATGGTGTGGCAGACCACAAAGGGGCAGAGTTATCTGTGTGTGGGGGTACACAGGGGGGAGGGAAGAAATCATCCAGAAGCCGGGGGACCCTACCTGCCCCCCACACACACACACACCTGGGGCCACCTTAGAACCTCTGCACCACAAGGCCAGGTCCCAGCCCATTCTTAGGCCTGTCCTGGGCACAGTTCTAGGAGTCCCTGCCTCCACTATCTCTGACCTCACTTGGAGGTCCCGCCTGGGCCAGCTCACTGGTTCAGCTTCTTCCTGAAGTCCCAGGCTGGGAAGGCAGGTAGAGGGACTGGAGAGGCCCGGTCACAGTCCCTGGACTGATGGTCAACTTGGCGACCCTTCTCCCACCATGTGGTCGCCGGCAGGCACCGTCTATGCTGCCTTGAGCCCCACCAGTCCCCGCTGCCCTCGGAAGGAACCCCAAACCTTGTTACCCCTACCTAGAAGGCCCTGCTAGCTGGGGTCCTTCCCCAGGCTCCCTGCACCTCCTCCTGGGCCCAGACCATGATGTCCTTCGGACTTGGAGGCCCCACCTTCTTAAAAACATCTGCAAGCAAAAGTCAGCCCTGGGGTCACCTTCCTTGAGGCCCAGGAGCCAGTGGGATCAGTGGATACCCAGCAAGGCTGGACTCCCCGCAGAGAGGTCTGGGTGCTCGTCTGTGGCGAGGGGAGGAAGACAGCTCAGGAAATAACAGAGAAGGGCCGTTAGACATCCCACCACCAAGTGTTCAAACCCACTAGCCAGTTTCTGGGAGAAAGAGGAGGCTGCCTGCTCAGTGTACATCCATTCACAGCCTCAGAAACCTCTGACACAGCAAGCCTCCACCCAATCAGGTCACTGGGAGTTGGAATTGATTTGGGGGTACACTTTTGATTTTCCAAAGGGGGTAGGGGTGTAAGCTATTGGCACTGCGTGGGCAGAGGCCAGGGGTGATGCCCCCCAGGATAGACACCCCCACCCACGGCCAACTCACCCCCTCCCTGATGGCAGCAGGGCCTCGGTGAGCTTCTGGAACTCCTCCCTGGCCTGAGTCACCTCCCGGACAGAGTCAAGCGACTTCCAGAAGAGCTGTCTTGGCTCTTGGCTTCACCCCACCCCCACCCCCACCCCAGGGCTGCACGGATGGGCTGCATGCCCCAGCCTGGCCTGCCTCGGTGAGCCCAATGGAGCATGCGCCCTGAGCAAGGTGTGAGGTTCAGCAGCTGCAGGTGGACTCAGCGATGTGATAGGAACAGGGCCTGGCCCACAGGCGGCACCCCAGAAACGCAGCCCAACTCCAAACCCCAACTCTTTACCGTCCACCTCGGGGCCCAGTTTGATGAGTGGTCGGGGTCCCTCTGTCCACATGAGCAGATCACAGAAGCCCTGGGATTCCAAGTCTGGGAGAAGTTTGACTGTAGTGCCAAGCCCCTGCCTGGCTCTCAGCAGGTACATTGCCAGGCCTCACCCCCATCCACCTCCCCCTCACCCCCAGGGAATCAGTCTTTGACTTTATAAAATGCTTGGGTCAAATTCCAGCCCCCCAATCCCAGGGCTGAGCTTGCCGAAAGACTTCACACATGGAATTATTCTAAGGCCTGAGCAGATGGCAAGATATTCAGGGGATGCTCCAGTGCATTTGAGGAAGGCAGGCTGGTGGGAGGAGGGAGATCTGGACAATAGGGTTTTGTGTCTCCTGTCTGACCCCAGGGAAAAGACAGAGCCCCCCCCCCACTCCCCGAGAGTGCACAGAGTGGTGGTGATGTCTGAGGCTCAGGCCCCACCATCAGACCCCAGCCCACCACCTCTTGGCAGTTCTGCTTTGCCATCCAATAGTCGCTCAACAAGCACTCCTTTTTCAAATCTTCCGATTGAACAAAGAAAACCACATCCATCCATCTCTTGCACAGAGTCCGCCTCCAGTCGAGCAGGTGATAAGAAGCCTGGGGGTTTAGACAGACATGCCAGCCTGTGTGAGAGGACCAGGCAAGAGGAGAGCTGCAAAGGGCAGGCCAGGAACGGTCCACTCCTGGCTGTCGCCGACCTCGCTGGAAGTGGAAAGGGCTCCTCGGAAAATGGCTTTGTGCCGCTAAGGAACGTCAGGAAGGTGGCGGAGGGCAGAGCGACTGAACAGAAGTCGTTTGTCATCTGGACAACAGCCAGAAGGGAGAGTGGCGGCAAACACCCTCTTTCTAACTTCAAAATCAAAGTAAAAGAAAAAAAATCCCGGCTGCTGAGTTGATGTAGACACACAGGCAGTCTGTAAGACGGAGCGGAACTGACCTGTGGGTTTCCTGAACTGTAAGTCTTCGCAGGAGGCCTCATTCCCGCCTGGAGCACGGCGGGTGGGTTTGAAATACCAACCTTCCAGCTGGCAGTCTATTGCATAGCCCTTGTGTCTCTGGGGTCCTTTTTCCAGAGCGTGAGCCTGTGGGCCGGGGCGGGGGGGGGGGGGGGGGGGGGGGGGACCGCGGTACTCACTTGTGCACGTAGCCCTCGGAGCTGGCCGTGAGGTTGGCCTGCATCACCGCCTGGAACTCCGTCTCGTTGCAGCAGTACTTGAAGACCGTGTTGTTGTGGTGGCAGCAGAGGACAAAGGTCTTGTTGTCCGAGAGGCGGGGGCAGTGGAAGCCGAAGTGGTAGCGGCCCTTGTGGTCCGTGTAGGGCTCACAGACCCGGAAATGCGCGGACAAGACTGGAAGACAGAGGCGCCAGGCTGGGAGGGAGCCACTTTCCCCAAACCTCCTGCCTCTTCCCCCTCTCCGCTGCCCACCTCCCTGTTTATGGACTCCTTTCCCAATGACAGGGGTGTTACTCCGGCAGGGCCATCTCTCTGGCCAGGGACCCGGCTCCTATCTGCTCCCTGGCCCCAGGGGCCTGCCAGGAAACCCATGTGGAGAGGCCCCTGCCTTCTGAGTCAGGTGCTTTGGGCCAGGTGAGTAGGCAGGGCGGTGCCCCACTAAGCAGCTGGAGAAACAGAGGCTCGGAGTTCTCAAATGACTTGCCCAAGACCACGCAGCAGCTAAGGGATAGTGGTGGAGCAAGCTTCAACTCAGGATCCAAAGTCCAGGGTGCCCTGGGGTTCCTTCACGCTGGTTCTGGCAGTGGTGGGAGGGGTGGCTGGCTCCCAGTGACCCCATGGGGCAGGGCAGCTCTTGACTCACAGAGACCTCTTGGGACAGGGCAGAAGTGCTCCCGTGGGGTCTGCCCTAAGGCTGTCACTTTACAAGAGCAAGTTGCCAGGCCTTTCTCCTGCAGAACCAGCTGTGGGGTGGGTCCCCATGGCCTGCCTTTCAGTTAACAGCCAAGCATCTGAGGGCTGCACCCCCAGGGCTGCTCTGACACCCCCTTTCCCCGAGGGCTCTGCAAGCAGCTATCAAGCGCAGCTGCTACACGAAAGATCAGAGGTTTGAGTCCGGCCGGCAGCGCTTCCGGGAAAAGCCTGACCATCCCTTCTGCCAAATCTGCCCTCGAGAGTCCTGTGACTCCCCGCCCCCTCATGGGGCTGCTGTGTGGTGGAGTCCACTCTGTGACAGCTGACCCCTGGCTTACTGAGTGGAATGGAGGTGGGTTTGGGTCCATGCACTAGGCTCCTCCCGCCCCGTGGGGCAGCAGTGCCTCACATCTATTGTCCTAGTGCCCTAGCCTGGGGCCCCCAAAGGTCTATCCCGGGACCCTGTGAGAGCTGCCTTGGCCTCGAACCACCTCCTGGACCCCTTGCACCCTGCGGTGGTACTTATGGGCTGTGTTCATGGTGGTGGTCATTAGAGCCCTCGAGTCGGCTCCGACTCACAGGGACCCCGAACAAAACACTGCCCGGTTCTGCACCGTCCTTATCACTGTTCCTACGCCGGAGCCTGTCCAGGCAGCCACCGTGTCCATCCGTCTCCGGAGGGCCTTCCTCTCTATGGGAACACACGCCTGAAGAAATACAGGCAGTCCCTGGGGGACGAGGGAGTCCCCTGTCAATAGTCACCTCTCAGGTCATGAGGCCATGGGTCAAATGTCTGTACGTCAAATGTTTGTCTGAAGATATCGTAGGAGGACACCTTCCCAGGCGTGGACAGCGTCCCTGACATGCAGAAACATCGTTCACATCTTAATGCAACGGAATGGCTACCACTGAGGACATGTTGTCAGGAGAGCTCAATCCCTGGAGAAGGACATTGGGCTTGGGGATGCAGAGGGGCAGTGAACAGAGGAAGTGCCCTGGGTGAGCTAGATGGACACAGTGGCTGCGTCGAGGTCTTCAAACACAAGAACGGTTGTGAGGATGGGGCAGGGCAGTGTTGTGTTCTGCACACCGGGTTGCTATGGGTCGGAACCAGCTGGATAGCACTAGTAACCGTGACAACAACCCCTCCTACTGCAATGATCATTACTGCATGCAGGCACCTGGGGTTACCAGTACCCTAGGCTCTTGGGGGGTCGGTTCGTCACTCGGGGTGCACTGGGTTAAGCAGAGATGGAGGGGGCTGTGGTATCTCATTGGTCTCTCCGAAAAGGGGCCCCCAACAGCACACATGGCTCTGGCCACAAGACACTGGCCCTGCATCAGCAGCCCCTCAGGCCCCTTGAAAACTGCTTCTACCGAGAGGTGACCGCCTGCTGCTGCCTGGGCAGCTCCTGGACAGTCTGCTGAGGGGAGGCCCAGCTGGGCCAGGTGGGAGGTAGAGTGCAGTAGGTGCCAAGGCCAGTTCAGGGTGGCCCCTGTGGCCCTCTGCAGCCCCTGCCCTACGGCAGCGCCCTCTTCCACAGAGAGGGCCACAGCCTCGTGAGAGAAAGATGCCATGTTTGCCAGAGGTGGGGGGGGGGTGTCCAGAGAGCTCTGGGAAAATAGGGGGACCTTTTGATGGGCATGCAGGGGCTAGGGTCCCTATCTAGGCCCTGATTAGTCTCAGGTAGCCCTGGTGGGGGAGTGGTTCTGTGTTGGGCTGCTAAGCACCAGGTGAACCGTTCAAAACCACCAGATGCTCGTCTGGAGAGAAAGGAAGCTTTCTGTCCCCGTAAAGAATTACAGTCTCAGAAACTAGCAGGGGTAGTTCTGTCCTGTCCTATGGGGGAGGGTGTACAGGACTGTCAGGTTGAACTGACTCAGTGACAATGAACTTGGGGTCTGGGTTGGAGTCCCATTGTTGTTCCCTGCTGTTGACTGGCTTCCAACTTGACAGGTGCCCACTGACATGGGCAGAGTAGAACTGCCCTCCCCCCGCCCCCCCTCCCCCCCACCCCTAAGGGCTTCCAAGACTCGATCCATTGGGAAGCAGACTACTGGGTGGGCTCACACGGCCAGCCTTCTGGCGAGTTGCCCAGCACTTAGCTGTGTTCCTGAACAGCGGTGCTCCCAAGACACAGAGGAGCACTCTAAGGCTCCTGTCCTGCCCTGCCAGCAACTCCTGGGGACTCTTGAGAAATGCTGATTCCCGGGCCCCTACACCTCCCGGATCAGAAGCTCCAGGTGAGCCTGTGTCTGGGGCAAAGTGGCTTCCAAGTGAGGCTGCTGTATCTGAGTGTGAAGAGGTGAGGGGCTGGGGCTAGAGGTGCCAGCAGAGGTGGCGGTGGTGGCGAGGGAGGAGGGGGACCAGGGACTCTCAGTTGGGCAGGGTCTGCTTCCACTCAGCTGTAGGTCCTGGGTGTGGGAGGAGCTCACTGTCCCCCAAAGCCACTCAGATCTGGAGGACAGAAACCAAGATACCAAGTAAACTAAGAGGGGAGGGGCCTGAGCCTGGGGGCTGTCAGAGACAAGGGGCCCTGTCCTGGGT
Source organism: Nesogale talazaci (assembly GCA_004026705.1). Classification (NCBI taxonomy): domain Eukaryota; kingdom Metazoa; phylum Chordata; class Mammalia; order Afrosoricida; family Tenrecidae; genus Nesogale; species Nesogale talazaci. The sequence goes on along the minus strand of PVJH01034010.1, from coordinate 8,158 downwards.
CCAGAGGTCTAGGCATCTGGGATAGTTCAGGTTTCTGATGCCAACCTGGCCAATAAACACATGTGGGGTTAATTGAAGGGCGGAGAGATAAATGGCATGGTGAGCCTTGCCTTTCTGGTTCTCAGGTCTCTTGATCTCTGATGGACTGACCAAGGTGCAGCTGCCTTAGCCAGTTCCTTGCTTCAGCTGGTCAGACTCACTTCCTGCGAGACATCTCTGAGGAGAAGCCACCTGGACTCATCCTGATGCAGCCCTGGGTGCTGGAGCAGCCGCGTGGAGACCCCTGCCAGCGCTGAGATGCTGACATGCTCACTGATTCATGTGTGTTTTGTGAGAGTGAGGAGGACTTTGTAGACCAATGTCAGACACATGGGCTAATGTCGGGCTCAACTGGGTTAGGATGCTTTCTTAACGTCCACTTACCCTTTATATAAAACTCTCTCTCTCTTATAAAATATGTCTATGAATTTTGTCCCTCTATTCGACCCAGACTAAGTCAACATCATTTGGGGAGGTTAAGGAGGTGGGGGCAGCCCTGCATCTGCTCCACCTAAGTTGGGGCCACAGGCTCTGAGTTATTTTGCAGACAGAGGTCCAGGCTGCTCCAGGGAGTCCGAGGCATGCTAGGGTGGGCTGCAGCTGGTGGGGTCCCAGCACCACTACCTGCTGGCTTGATTCAGGCAAATCAGTTCCCCACCCCCCTACACGCACATACCTCAGTATCCTCACCTGCAGAATGGGAACACTTTGGCAGTGCCAGGCTCTGGCCCAGCCTTAACATCCCCCCTCACCCCACCCTCCATGCCTCCGGCCCCTGCACCACTAGCTGACAGAAGCCCAGTAGCCTCGGGTCTTTGGGGGCTCTGAGGAGCCAGCAAGTTGGTCAAGACAGGGCAGGGCAGTGAGGGCTTCGCTTGTGGTTCTGACTCTGTTTGCACCAAGTGTGGGGTCCTGGAGAGACTTGGGCAGGACACTCCTGAGGGGTGAGGGAAGGGGTGTGCTGGGTCAACAGAAAGCAGAGGAGGGGCTTCAGGGAGGACTGTCCTCTGCTCCCAGTCTTGGGTGGGAGAGGAAGCCCGACACTCTGTTGCGGTTCCACGCTGCACCCCTACTGACTGTCGTGGGGCCATGAGCTGGCCTCCTTCTCCTTCTGAGCCTCCGGCTCCTCATCTGAACCGACAGCCAGTCATTCTCACCCTCTCTCTGCCCCCTATGCCCAGGGCTGCCTGAGACCACAGACAAATGGAGGGATGGGATGTGAGCCAGGTCTATAAGCCCGGACAAGCGGCTCTCTCACTCGCTCTCGGGACCCTTTTCTGGTCGCCCCTGTGTGTGTGTGACAGCTCCAGCGGTCTGGGCTCACTGTTGATCAAACTCCTCCTCAGCACCTTGACCCTGGAGGGCAGGGTGTGCTCTGCTAAGAGCAGGTCGATGGATGTCCGGGCAGAACCCAGCTGGGGGGGCTGCATAGGCCGGCCGGCTCTTGGCTTTGGAACCATGACTGAGGACACAGCCCTGGGTCTAGACTGGGCGTCTGAGACACAGCTCATAGGAGGCTGGGGATGGGACTCCAACCTTTCCTTGGCCTGGGTTCAAATCCCAGCTCCTGGACGCGCGGTCCCTCCTCCAGCCTCACTCTGACCATCTGCAGAATGGGCCTGACTGACTGCACCAGGCTGTAGCTCGGAGGAGGAGAGGAGGGTGTCCCTAACTGCGGGGTAAGCACCCCCACCCCTTCAAAACTCAGAACCCTGATGGGTGTCACTGTCCCTCCCTGCCACACACACCCCCTCCCCCCTGTGTCCCCTCC
>PVJH01034009.1:0-21038 GCA_004026705.1 Nesogale talazaci | reverse complement strand
TATCTAGAATGGTAGACAGATTCTTTCTATCTCCCTGTCACTGTAAAGCAAAAGCAATATAAATGATCAAATATCCCAAAGCAATATATTTTTAGTTCTCATAACCTTACTTCACACCAATATGGGAAAGAAGAAATGAGAGTATAAAGAAGATAAAATAAAAAGAAGGTAGTAAAGTAGAAGAGTAAAGGTAAAAATAAAATAGAAATCAAGATGTGACCTATATATAATCTATGCATAAAAATTATTATATAATATATAGGGGAAATACATATGTATCATATGTATCTAATGTATACAAAATGTTTCCCTCCCTAAAGTCCAAGCTTCTGAGAAAAATTGGAATTTGTCAAATACAAAACAGAATGCATAGGAATAGATATCCTATGCCATAGTGAGTATCAATGGACTAGCATTGGCTATTTTAGATCAGAAAATCTTATGGTTTATTATGTTGGGAATGACAGATTCCAAAACAATGACATCGTATTCATCGTCAAAAAGGACATTTCAAGATCTGTTGTCTTTGAATTGTACAATGCTGTCCAAAGAAAAGGAAATCTCATCAATAAAATTATTATTAAAATTTATGCAACAACTAATAAGGCCAAAGATGCAGAAATTGAAGAATTTTTACCAATGTTCTTTCAGTCTGAAATTGATTAAACATACAATCAAGATGCATAATTAATGGCATAAGAGTGAAAAAGCTGGAAACAAAGATGGAGGAATAGTAGTTGGAAAATATGGCCTTGGTGATATAGATTAAGCTGGAGATCACATGACAGAATTTTGCAAGTTGCAAGTTTTTTTTTAATTGAAAAGACCATTTTCTAAAAATATGAAAGGGGATTAGGGTAAAAGCTACTGTATACATACATTACCAGGGTGAGTTCCAGCAACTATGGCAGGGGCCCAACCCAACTCAGGGATACATATGGCAGATAATTAAAAAGGAGGGAACAGGGGAAAAAAAGAAAGAGAGAGGCAGGAGTATTGGGGGAACAGGGCACTAACTACCGAAGGGGAGGGTATTATTTATATCTCCACAGAAGAGGGAAAAAGGAACCAGACTTCAACAAGTTGCATCAAGATGTGAATGCAGCACACAGGCATGAAGCAGGGAATCAATAGAAAGGCCTGCAGGACCAGCCCCCGATCCCGACTATGTGGGCATCCCCCATCCCAGAGAAATGCACGTCAGAGGACAGTACTGCAGCTGCAGCTTACGAAGAAAGGCACTTCTGATCAGGAGTAAACGAAGAAGGAAAGAGAGAGAGGGGAACATATACTGGCCCACCAAGACCTATGGACAAAATTCCAGCTCAGAGCACCCAATGTACAGAGAGGCTCACAGGCCAGCCCCACCACAAGACATGACACCCCTTCCTGACTCACAGTGCTATGAGGGGCGCATTAGGGACACAATGTAGAAGGTATGCCCAGTCCAACTCTACCACACTGTGGCAAACCAATGAGAATATGCAGTTTATCAGAAAGTGGGAAGGCAAAGCAGCGATGTCCCTGAAGAACGCTAAAGGTAGACTTTGGGGCAAGGGTGTAGCACCCCAGTGGACTCGACTGGGAAACACTCATAAAGGTCAATAGACAGACCTGGAACTGTTTGAGGGATTTACTTTTTGCTGTTGGGTTTTCTTTCCTTTCTTTCTTTTATTTTTCGGTGGTTGTTTTGATTTTTGTATTCTTTTGATGTTATGTTTTGCTTTACTTCACTTTTGCTTGCATTATTATCTCTGCATGTCTATCTGGACAGGACAAGGAGGATGAACAATCTGGAGGACAGAAAAGTGGGTCCGATGGTTCCAGGTGGAGGTGGGGAAGGTAGAGGAGACACCAACACACCAAAGGACAAGGGGAGAAGAAGTGATCTAAAAGAGATGGTGATGGGAGGCACAGGACCATTGCAGACAGGGGTCTCCGCCAAGGACAATGTAGCCAAGAGAAACTACCAAAACCCAATGAAAGCCCAACATGAGGGTGAGACAGGAGGAAAGTAAAAGGAAATAGAAGAAAGAACTAGAAGGCAAACTTCTCCAGATGGAATATATAGAAATCAAACTTACAGCGACTGTGGGAAGACACAATAAAGGAGCTCAATATCAACCACTCAAACCAGGTCAGGGACTGGATATAAAACAAATCACCAATTGCTCATATGCCAGCTCAGATGAGGTGGAAGACATTAAAACGATACCCTGAGAGTCAAAATACAACCTTGAGCATATTATTTTGGATTTCAAGAGCAGATTTGACACATTGAACAATAATGAAAGAAGACCTGAAGAGCCATGAGCGACATCGAGAACATCATACACAAGGAAAACAAGAGGGCATCCAAAGACAGAACAGGTCAAGGTGGATTTCAGAAGAGACTCTGAAATTTGCTCTCCATGATAGAGTAACTAAAACTAATGAAAGAAATGATGACGTCAAAAGCTCCATAAAAATGTTTTAAAGGGAAGCTCCAGAGACAAAGGAGGATATCATAATAAAATGTGCCAAGACCTAGAAGAAGAAAACCAAAAAGGAAGAGCATACTCTACAACCTTAAGCAAAAAGAACTAAAGGAAATGCCAAATCTTGAGTTGTAATATTGAAAGATTCTATAGAAAAAAATATTGAATGATGCAGGAAATACTAAGGAAAGAGGGAGGGGACTTCTGATAAGACGGTGACCAAGTAACACCTACCAGAGAGATGCCACAGAAATCAGTGCAAGGGAGCAACTGAGGGAAATTTCATGCTGTCTGGTCACAAGAAGAGCAGCAGAAAGATAAGTGGACACAGATCCACTAGGTTTTGAGGAGTTATCAGCGTTGGGCATACCATTGTGGAGACCAACTGAGGTTTAACCTTAGCTCTACCACAGTCCATTGGCCGACCCAAGGCTTTTACTTCAACACAGCCACAGCTTGCTGTTGCCTCTGGGCAGGATTTAAACCCCTCCAGTTCCACAGTCAGGCAATCAGTGCTCAGCTATATCTCTAGTTTTGTTTCTCTCTCTTCTCGCCGCCCACCCCCCACCCCCCTTGTCTTGGCAGGCTAGGGTTTGCTTTTTTTCTCTTTCCTTTCACACACCACTGCCAACCTCCAGGTCACTTCCCTTCAATGAGGCCAATTATATCCGTACTACACCCAGCTGGGGGTGCTCTGTCTGCTGCAGCATAGCATGTGACTGCTGCAGAAATCCCACCCAGCTATTTGGGGGCCTTTCACTTGACAAAGGGAGCTTCTGCTTGGCCTCCACACTGCTCCAGGTAGCTGGGAAAACCCCTGTCCATCCAACATGGTCTCACGTGGCTAATGGATTTTCCTCCCATCTGCTGTAGTACCTAACAGGGCCTAAGGCCGATCCGCCAACTCTCCCCACCACTCCACCCTGCTGCAAGAAACAGCCCAACCTACAAAGTGATCTAGCTGACTTGGCTAAATCTGCCCACCATCTGGGGTGCTCAACCCCAAAGTGAATTCTGCAGTACTCCCTTTGCAGCAGGCAATACCACACACCCTCTGCAACACCCCAAGCTGCCATGGGCAACACCATCATGGCTTCCTGTGAAATCATCCAGTGCATCACCATCCTCGTGGGTCCACAAGCATCCAACCAGCATCCCCTGAGAGGGCCATCAAAATTTCCCTCCAAATAACAGAATGGTGCTTGGTTAGAGAAAAAATGAACCCTCAGGAGGATAAAGTGTTACTCCAATCCCACAGTGAAATTAGCTGCAGGTAGTTCAAAGAAGCATTCCTAAAAGCTTCCCAAAGAGAGAGCTCTTTGACTCTCTGGAAAATGGCACCGAGATCCTCTAAATCAGCCTAATGCAAAGAGCAGTCAGCCCCAACATCCTCAATAAAAAACAGGAATAAAAAATGGCCATGTCAGAAGAAATCCTGAACTTAATGATGGGCATAGAACAAGCAGAAATTGATCTGCCACAGAAAGAAATCTTTAGAATGCTGCTGGTAGCTACACAGAATATGAGGGAAAGAAGACAGAAGAAGGATGAAGTGATAGAGGGGATAAAGGGCATGCACCAAAGGGGAAAAAACTAGACTTAAGGAAAGAAATAGCAAAAGCCAGTAGCAAATTCACAGACTTCATCAACAACTTCATGGGGCAGAGAATGGCATGAGTGACCTAGTGGATAACCAGGCAGAGACTTCAACAAATGGAAAAGGCAGTCAAATAAGGGAAGTTGAAGAAAACCTGAGAGCCATGCCTGATGATATGAAGAGGAACATTAGAATAATTGGACTACATGAATAAGACACAATAAAGAAGTCAACAGCAAAAATAGCTAGGGAATTCTTAGAGGAAAGCTTCTTCAGCTTAGTGAATGAGCACCAGGCAATCATTCAGGAGGCCAAAAGAACACCAGCTGGACTGAATCCCGCGAAGAAGTCACCAAAGCATATCATAGTTAATCTATCCAACTTTGAGGAAGAGGAGAAACCCATGAGCACGGTTAGGGAAAAACAAGCAGGTACCCAAGTAAGAATATGCTTATCAGCAGACACTACGAAGAAGAGAAAAGAGTGGAATGACATATTTCAAAAATTGAAGGAAAATAGCACCAACCCAAGAATACTCTATTCAGCCAAATTATCTATCAAGATAGATGGCAAAGGAAGAGTTTTCCCAGAGAAAGAAAAATACAAATAATATGTTAAAAGAAATCCAGCCAACCCTACAAATGATCCTTAACAACCCAGTATGGTCAACAACAACAACAACAAAAAAAAACCAGCACTCACCTAGCACCAATAAGAGACCACTAAATAGAACAATCCCATCCAGAAGGCAACGAAGAAAAAACAACCCCAAGGATAGCATTGGCTTAAGGGTGTAAAGAAGGCAAGAATGAACCACATACACTATGCACAACACACTGATAAAGAAGGGAGGTAGGAAAACATCCAATGCAAAAAGTACAAGATGACATAACAGTGTCCTCAGATGGAGCTAATAATGCTGAATATCAATGAACTTAACTCAAGCATTATAAAGTAGAGGCTAGCAGACTGCATTAGAAAACACAATCCCTGGATCTTCTGCCTACAGGAGACATATTTCAAGATTAAAGACAAAAATGGGCTGAAAATCAAAGTCTTCAAAATATACCAATAAAATGATAATTTAACACAACGCAAGGGTTGTAATCCTAATCTCACACAAAATGGATCTCAAGGTACAAGCCATAGCAAGAGATAAGAAGGGGCACTACAAAACGTTCCAGGGAACAGTAGACCAAGAACCAGTGAACTATATATATATATATATATATATATATATATATATATATATATATATGTGTGTGTTGTGTGTGTGTATATATATATATATGCATCTAATGAGAGACCTGTTAAACTGTTCAAGCAACCTACTAAACTGTTCCAAAGAATGAAAAAACAAATTGCAAACTCAACAATTATGGTAGGTGATTTTAATACACCACTCTCTGAGAAAGATAGATCACTGGGAAAGAAACTTAACAAGGAGACTACAGATCTAAACATTACAATAGACAACTTGACCTGACAGATATTTTCAGAACTCTCCACCCAAATACAAATCACCTTACTGGTCATATGTGGCAGTCATGTGCTCATGTCAATTTCATTATTGGGAGTCTAGGGGTGGAGTCTAGCTTGTCAATCTGGAGATAGCCAATGAGTAGCCAATAAGGCCTCTGTGTGGGCATGGCTTTCTCCTGAGATTTCTGGGAAATCTCGCAATATTTCCCAATTAGAGAAGGGAGATTGGACTCAGTCTCCAAGAGGATGAACTCCTGACAAGACAAGACGGCAGGGTCCGAGGAACTGAAGGAGCCAAAGGAGAAGCCGCATGGCCTTACCCTGATGGAACCAGACCTCTGAAGCTGGAGAAGCCACATGGAGAACCCTACCAGTGTTGAGTTGCTTCTTCCACCACTGGATGCTCTTGATGGACCCTGAACCCTGGAAGTGAGGAGATATGGGGAGATCCCTGCCAGCGACAGGATGCTTCAACTGCACGTGCTTTGTGAGTCAGAAGGAGACTTTATAGACTGGTACCAGTTAAATGGGCTAATGTTGGATTATGATCTTGGACTGGACTGGTTTTCTCAATGTTCCATTCCTCTTGTATGTAAATGTTTCCCTTATATTCATATGCATGTCTGTGAATTTGTTTCTCCAGTCTACCAGGACTAACACAGCATATAATCAGAAGAGGCAGCAAACGAATCACAGCCAGACATTTGTGCTCCAATGTTCATTGTGGCACAGTTCACAATTACAAGGAGCTGGAAACAACTCAAAGTTTCATTAGCCAACAAATGGTTTAAACAACTGTGATATAAAAAAAATGACTGTGGTACATGCATAAACTGGAGTATTATGCATCTCTAAAAAGCAGTGATGAACACATGAAGCAAAATACCACATGGGAAGAACTGGAAAAATTATGCTGAACGAAGTAAGTCAAGGACAAAAGGACAAGTGCAACATGAGTCATTGAGGTAAACTAAAAAATCCAAAAGGGAATAGGGAAAAAGCTACTGTATGCATATTTTCCAGGGTGAAGTCCAAGTAGTGTGACAGGGATCAGAATCAATCCAGGCATATCTAGGGATGCCAACTAAAAAGGAGAGAAAAAGAATGGGGAAAAAAGACATGGGCAGTGGGGAAACAGTACACTAATCCACCCAAGGGAAGGATATTGTTGATATCTCCACAGGAGATGGAGACCAAAATTTAACAAGTTGCACCAAGACATGAATGCAACATACCAGCACGAAACAGAGAACTAATAGACAGGTCTGCGGGGCTGACCCCCAAGCCAACTAGGTAGATATCTCCCTCTCCCCCCAGAAGAATGCACTTCCAAGCAAAGCACTGAAGCTATAGCTCAGGGAGAGGGGAGCGTCTGATCGTGGCACACAGGAGCAAATGACGAGGGAAGGAGAGAGAGTAGAACACATCCTGTCCCACCAAGCCCTAAAGATGACAGTCCTGCTCAGAACAGCCTATGCACAAAGAGGATCGTAGGGCTGGTGCCACCATAAGACAAGAGGTCCCTCACAGATCTGTAACATTCCAAGGAACAACACTGAGCCACAAGGTGGAAATTGTGCCTGATCTGACACCAGCACACAAAGGTGTATGAGAGAGAAGAAAGGGGAACAAAGTAACAAAATCCATGGAAAATACCAAAAATAGACTTTGATACCAGGGCATGCCACCCCATAAGGCTCAAAAGGAAAATACTCCTAAAAGTCAATAAATAGACCTGGAACTGTTTATAGACTTTTCTTTCTCTTTTTTATTTTGTCGCTAGTTTTGTTGTTGTTGTTGTTTTGTGTTTTGTTTTTTCTTTTGTTGTTTTATTTCTTTTGTTGCTTCATCTTGTTTTTGTGTATATCATTGTATCTGCATATCTATCTAGATAAGATAGATGGGATAATCATGTGTGAGAAAGATAGTGAGAGAAAACAATGGGTCCTATTCTTTCTGGGAGACATGGGAGAGAGGGAAGCAGGGGAAAGGAAGTGGGTGTTACCAAATGCAATGACAAGGGAACAGCAAGTGATCTAAAATTGATGGTCAGGAGGGAGTAGGATACCTGGTGGGGCTTGATCAAGGGCAATGTAACCAAGAGGAATTGTTGAAACCCAATGAAGGTCAAACCTGATAGGGTGACAAAAGGAAAGTACAAGGAAATAAAAGAAAAAATATAGAGATCTAAACATAGGCATGTGCATATGCAAATATATTTATATATAGCAATAGAAAAATAGGTCTATGCACTTATATGTATCTGTCAAGTATTAAGGTAGCAGACAGACATTGAGTACTCAAGTACTCCTTCAATACAAGAACATTTTTTCTCATAATCTGGCATTCCATGATGCTTAGCTTCCTGGCACAATTTCTGAAGACAAAATGAGTGCCTAAGTAAAGGTGGTGAAGAAAGCTGATGATACCCGACTATCAAAAGATATAGCATCCAGGGTCTTAAAGGCTTGAAGAAAAACAAGCATCCATTTAACTGAGAAGCAACAAAGCCCACTTGGAAGGAGCACATCTGTCTGTGTGACCATGAGGTGTCGATGGGATCAGGTAACAGGCATCAAAGTGAATGAGGGGGAGCATGGAGGAGAGACCCAGCCCATCTTTAGACAAATGGACATCCCCTTACAGAAGGGTTACAAGAAAGAGATGAGCAGTATAGCACCTATGAAACATACAACTTTCTTTCTTTAGTTCTTTAATGCTTCCTCCTGCCCCCACCCCCACCACAATCATGACCCCAATTCTACCTTACCAATCCTGCTAGACCAGAACATGTACACTGGTACAGATGAGAGCTTACAACACTGGGAAGCCAGGACAGATAAACCTCTCAGGACCAATAATGAGAGTAGTAATACAAGGAGGGGAAGGGAAAACTGGAGGGAGAAAGGAGGAACTGATCTCAGTGATCAACATATAATCCCCTCCCAGGGGGGTGGACAACTAAAAAGTGGATGAAGGGAGACAGCAGCCAGTATAATACATTAAAGAATAATAATAATTTATCAATTACCAAGGGTTCATGAGGAAGGGAGGGTGGGGGAGTGAGGGAAAAAATAAGGAACTGATGCCAAGGGTTCAAGTAGAAAGAAAATGCTTTGAAAATGATGATGGCAACAAATATACAAACATGCTTGGCAAACTGGAGATATGTATAGATTGTGATAAAAGTTGTAAGAGCCCCCAATAAAATTATATTTTAAAAGAAAAGGAACATAGAAATAATGTTCAGTCACTGTACCAAAAAAGCCTAGTCGACATTCTATTATTTCAAGTGGTAGCACATGAGCAAAACCAGTGGTACTAAAGGAAGTAGTCCAAGCTGTACTGAAAGCATTACCCAAAAACAAGACTCCATAAATTGATGGAAAGCCAAATGAAATGCTTTAACAAGTTGATGAAGCAAGGGAAGCACTCCCTTGCATAGGCCTAGACATTTTAAAGGCAGCTGCGAGGACAACTGGACGATATCTATATTTATACTCCTTCCAAAGAAAAGTGACCCATCGGAATGCACAAATTATGGAATAATATCATTAATATTAAATCCAAGAAAATTTTTTCTGTATATCATCCAACAACAGTTGCAGCAATACATTGGCCAGTAGCTCCCAGTGGTTCAAGACAGATTCCAAAGAAGGATGTGGAACAAGTGATGGGCATCATTGCTGATGTCAGAGGGATCTTGGCTGAAAGCAGAGACTAGCAGAAAGATATTTACTTGTGTCTTATCGAATATTCAGAAGCACTAGACTGTGTGAAGCATAACAAACTAGGGATAGTCTTGAGAAGAATGAGACTTCCAAAACATTTAGCTGTGCTCCTGCAGAAGTTGGACATGAATAAAGAGGCAGTTACGTGAACCAAACAAAAGGACATTATGTGGTTTACAATCAAGAAAGGTGTACATGATGGTTAGATCAGCTCATAATACTTACCCATTTTGTAAACAGCAAATAATCAGAGAAGCCGGGTTATATGAAGAAGATTGTGGTATCTGGATTGGAAGAAGGCTTATTGACACCCTGAGCTATGCAGATGACACAAACTTGCTTCCTGAATCAGGGAGAACTTGAAGCACATGTTGATAAAGATTAAGGATGGCACCCGTCAGTATGTGTGACAACTCAGAGTAAAGAAAATTAAAATTCTCACAACTAGACCACTAGATAACATCATAATAGTTAAAGACTGAACTTTTAGAGAATTTTGTCTCACTTGGATATGCAATCAATGCTCATGGAAGCAGTATCGAAAGATGAAAAGATTTGTTTCATTGGGGAAAACTGCTGCCCAAGAACTCTGTAGAGTTTTGAAATGCAGGGCTATTAGTTTGAAGACAGAATTAGTTTTCTCCTGACACAAACCATGGTAAATTCAATTACATCATATGCATGTGAAACTTGAACATTGAATAAGGAAGACTGAAGAAGAATTCCTGTTTTTGCAATGCAGTGCTGGAGAAGAATATTGAAAATGCCATGGACTACTAAAAAAGACCAACCACTCTGTCTTGGAAGAAGTATATCAAAATGATCCTTAGAAGCAAAGATAGTGAGACTTCATCTTACGTAATTTGTACATGCTGTCAGGAGAAGCAAGTGTATGGAAAAGCACATGATTCTCAATAATGAAGAAGGCTGGTGAAAAAAATGAAAAATCTTGACAAGATAAACTCAGTTACTACAATAATGAACTCAAATATAGGAAATATTCTGGAAATGGAGCAAGAATACATGGTGATTTCTCCTATTTTAAGTAGGGTTGCTATGAGTCAGAACCAACTATCTACTACCTAGCTGTGTATCTATCATCTAGGTATCTATCTTAAATATGCTGGTGCCACTGCTTGGCATGAGTTGGACTGTTAACCAGAAGGTTACAGTTCAAATTCACCAGCCTCTCAGTGGGATAAAATGAGGTTTTCTGCTCTTGGACTAATGAAAAATATCAGAAATTCTATATGGAATCACTATTGTTTGAAATTGACTTGAGGGTAGTGTATTTGGTTTGGGGTTTTACAAATATACATACATAAGCTTCAATAATTTTGATTCTCCAGAGAATATATAACAGTGATTATGATTCTATTACCAACCTTTGGGTTAGAAGTTGAGCATACATAGCTTATGCCACCCAGAAACCTCAAAGACTTATTCAGATAAGATGATGAAATATTTAATAAGAAGTAATGTTAACCTACATTGACTAGAGGCACTCATAGGTGTGTAAGAGAGAGCTTTATACCAAAGAGCAAACATACTGCAAAAACATTCTAGCCCAGTCTAGATCAAGCCCATAAATGCAATACTGCTCCCTAAATCTGATCCTAGACCATAAATCCCTCTTGAAACCTACACAGTCACATGCAATGATGGAGAATGCAGAAAGACCACTGGCCGGTAAACGCAAAGTCATGTAAATCCAATGGCAGGGGGCACATTTCCAGGGCTCTGGTTGCCATCAGTGTGACTTGAAGTAGCTCATAAACAGGAAGGTGAAACAGAGAGAGTGTGTGGCTCTCCTCAAGAGAGAAAGAGAAGAAGTTTCTAGGATTCTCATGAAAAGGCCACACCCACAAAAAATCGTCATCAGATGTGACCTGAATGACTAGACTCCATCCCTGTATTCTATTTACCAAGTTCACATGAAATGATAGATACATTAAATAAAAGATGTTAAACAAATAACGTTGCTTTTATTTATGTTTCACTTATGGATATTTATGCTACTCAAGTTCTAGTTACTATAAATAGGCTTTCAGGGAAATTATTATATATAACCTATGCGGCAGTGGGAGTATATTCTGAGTTCAACTGTTATCTTAAAAGATTCTTACACTTCAATTTGGGGGGGCATCACTGCCCTCTAGTGGGAATGAGAAGCCTTGCTTCTGGATAGCTGCTGCTGGATTGAACCATCAAGCCAGTGGGCCGCAGTCCCACACTCAACCACTGCGCCACTGGTGCTCAGCCCACTTACACTTCAATTTTTATATGTATTGTCTCCAAAACATTTGTACCAATTTTCTTCATGTAACCATCACACAAAAACCTACGCTTCTAGTGGGACTAAAAATACGCACAACCCCAATGAAAAGCATTATGGTGTAACTACAAACAACTTGGAAGCGATATTCCATGCAATCTAGCGATTTCTCTGCTCGGGATATAGCCTAAAGAAGTAAGAACCTTACCTTCTTCGTACCCATGCTCATTACAGCACTGCTTGCAAAAGCAAGATGAAGGAAACAACCTAAATCCCCACCAGTAATAGAATGGAAAATGATGCTGTAAAACACAGACACAAGTAAATACTGCACATGCTAAAACACAATGATGAAACCACTAGACCTCTCATGATATGGATGAACCTGGAGAACACTATACTGGGCAAAATTAGCCAATCACAAAATGGCTATTTTTTTCTTTTTGCCCCAGGAGTTTTATTGGTATTTTATTCACATATCATGCAATTCAATAGCTCAATCACATCGAGAAGGGTTGTGCAATTATCACCATAATCCATTTTAGAACATAGTCTTCATTCTTTTGTTACTTAATAAATCATTTTATTGGGGGCTCATACAACTCTTATTATGATCAATGCACACATTAATTGTATGCAGACCACATTTGCACATTTGTTGCCATCATATGTGAGACCATTTTTAAAGAGGGTTGGCAAAATCCCAAGATAAAGACTTCCATTCCAAGGGAAATAAATGTTGGAGATTGTCAATGGAGGCAGGCAAGTGAAGAAAGATAAAGCAAGGTGGGTGTTAACTTAAAGGAAATGAAAGATAGTCATCCACAAGAGGGAGAAAAGAAATCAAACATCAGGTGAAGGGTTAACTATTGGGGAATTTAATTAGTAGTTTGAACTGTGGAATACAAAGTGGATTATCTGAAATGTAAATCTCCCCCTAATTTACAGCAAACATTTGTTGTAAAAAGTAATAATGAATGAATATCTGTTTCCACATGACCTTCTCACCATTATTAAAGGAAATAATGAATAGGAGGTGCAAGAAACCATTATGGAAAAATGTTCAAAATTGACTCCTAAATGTTCATGATCTTAATATTAGCTTCAAACATTCTTTTTCCATTTATTTTACTTATTTAACAATCTTACAGACATGTAACTCACAAATCACACAGATCACTAGTTTAAATATTAAACCAGACATTCTCATTTCTTACCACCTGTTGCAAAGTCCTAACTTTCTCCTCCTTGGGTATTTTTCCAGTCTCCTCCCCTAAGGAGACTGACTGTAGATAACAAAGTAAAATGAAACTTTGCTTCATGAATGAATGTACTGTGACAGGCAATGTGCTAACTGTATTGTTTTTTCTTTTTAAATATATTTTTCAACATTTGAAATGTCAGCATAGCATAGATGATATGAGGAGTAAAATTTGAGATATGTGATATTACTAGGGATTTTTAAAAGGCATTTTATAATGATAGTTATATAATAATCTTAAATTTATGAAGTTGCATATCAAGCAAGGCCATGATGTAAGAACTAAGTGTTCTTAAATTGGAATAGGATTTAGTGTCAGCCCAGAACTCATTTCTGGATCTGACTGTTTTTTAATTTCTGTAACTTGGAAATTAACACATATGCCATACCATTCTATAGTTCAATCATGCCAAACATAATTGTACAATTTCTTCCATCAGTCTCCTGACATACTTTTCTTTCCTAGGCTTTTTGACATCTTGCCTCTTATCTCCACCACCCCTTCATGGCGCTGCTTGACATTCAACCCAATATGAACTGATCACTGAAGAGAAGGGTGCTATAGCAAAGTGTGGTGAAGAAAGCGATGGTGCCCGGGAATCAATCAAAATGGGGAAGGGGGGAGTTTAAAGACATATATTCAAACAAGCAGTCAACTAAGTGATGAGCCAACAAAGTTCACAAAGAAGCATATCAGCTTGTGTGACCCCAAGATGACAATGACAAAAATTTGAATATGGTGAAGAGAAAAGTATCAGAGCTAAAATTATGAGCACCCAATGTGGAGAAGGCTATCAAGGACAGTGGAAGCCAATCAAACCCATCTGCAGAGAATCTAGGCAGACCGAGCCACTGGCAGATCCGCTCTAGCCACAAGAGTCCCGACCAGACTTACTATCAGGCAGAGACCACTGTAATCCTAATTATTAGAGATAGAACTCAGTACCAGGCCTAGACACTACCTAAATTAATACTGGGTGCAAGTATCTCTTAGATGTTCCATGACAGATATTGCTTTCCTGCCTATTTGAATGTTGATGGAGTCTTCTCCGCTTAAGCATCATTTGTGTTTTTGCCTTATACTACAGGACCTTGTCTTTGCCATCTTAGTGCGATTTGTCTTACATTGCTTTCTGTTGGTTTTCCCAGTGGAAAAGCACAGGAGGAATACATGTATGATAGTAACTGCTACAAGGTGTAGTAGGGAATTCAGGGTTGGGGGATAAGCGATGGGGAAGGAAGAGAGTATTTCAGAAATGAACAGTGAGTGCTGGAGAAGGGAGGGAGCACTAAAAGTGAGATTGATTGTGCAGCTCAGTTTGAAGGCAATGTGGCTGTGTGGGGTGCTGGGTGGGAGGGGAAGGCTCTAAGATAGATGTGGAGGTAATTAAGTACAATCCCATCATATCACAGCAGGGAGTTTGTGTGTAAAATTTTCATTGGCCTTTGCATTTTATATTAATTGCAAAATATCTAAAATAGCCAAAATATGCCTTAAAGAAAAATAAATCTAGAGTTTTTTTAATGCCAGACATCAAACTGCAATAATTAAGACAGTCTATAATTATGTTAGGGATAATTAAAGAGACCAGTGAAACACAATAGAGAGTCCAGAAATAGACTCACACATTTACAGACCCCCTCATTTAAAACAAAAAATAGGACATCTAAATGACAAGTAAGTGAATGAAAATGTGCTTCAAAACAGTTACCAGATTAAAACTGTAGTCACAGTCAGTACAAATAAAGTCCTATCAGTATAGTTAAAATTATAGATGGGAGTAGTATGTACTGGTAGAAATATGAAGCAACTGATACAGTCACTCTGAAAAGGGTATATTAGCTTTAAATATAAAATATCTCAAAGTTTTCTTAAAGCCACACAGTAGTTTAATTTGGACAGTAAAGAATGTCCTTTTTTTCTTAATCATTTAATTGGGGTTCCAACAGCTCTTATCAAAACACTTTCTTTCGACTTGAGCCCTTGGTATCAATTCATGATTTCCCTCCTCCACCCTCCCTACCTCATGAACCCTGGATAATTTTTTTCATGTCTTACACTGACCACTGTCTCCCTCCACCCACTTTTCTGTTGTTCATCTCCCGGAGAGGAGGTTATAAGTAGATCACTGTGATAGCATAGTCTATCTCCCCTCACCTTCCTCTTCCCCTTCTGGAATCACTACTCTCATTATTGGTCCCAAGAGGTTTATTTCTCTGGGATTCCCAGTGTTGAGAGCTCTTATCTGTATCAGTGTGCATGTTCTGGTCTAGCTAGACTATTAAAGTAGAATTGGGGTCATTATAGTGGCAGGGAAAGGCAAGAATGTGTATGAAGCATTGAAGAACTAGAGAAAAGTATGTTTCATTGGTGCTATACTGAACCCTGACTGGCTCTTCTCTTCTTTGTGACCCTTCTGAAAGGGGATGTCTAATTATCTATAGTGTCTATAGAGGGCTTTGGGTCTCTAATCAATGTTCACCCTCATTCACATTAATATCATTTTTTTTTGTTCTGGGTTTTTGACGCCTGATACCTGAACCCACCAACACCTCATAGCCACACAGACTGGTGTACTTCTTCCATGTGGGCTCTGTTGCTTCTTGGAAAGATGGATGCTTGTATTTCTTCAAACCTTTAGGAACCCAGATGCTATATCTTTTGATAGCTGGGCACCATCAGTTTTCTTCACCACATTTGCTTATGCACCCATTTTGTCTTCAGTGATTTTGTCGGGAAGCTAAGCATCATAGAATGTCAGATGATTAGAAAAATGTGCTCTTGCATTGAGGAAGTACTTGAGTAGAGGCCCAAGGTCTGCTGCTACCTTAATACTTAACATATAAATATATGTACCTAGATCTGTTTCTTGCTATATATAAATATATTTACATATGTGCATGTGTCTATTTAGAACTATGTAAATGTTCTTTGCCTCCTAGTTCTTCTATTTCCTTTAATGTTCCTCTTGCCCGACTACCATGTTTGGCTTTCATTCAGGTTTCAATAACTGCTCTCGGCTATCAAGTCCTTGATCAAGTACAACCAAGCGCCCTATGCCCTCTTTGCCATCAATTTTAGATCACTTGTTGTTGCCTTGTCCCTGAGTTTGTTGACAAACCCAAGAACATCCTTTTAAAGACAATTTGATTGGCATATAATTCATATATCATATAATTCAACAGCTCAATCATATTAAAAAGAGTAGAGCAATTGTCACCAAAATTCAGTTTTAGAACATTTTCTTCTTGGGTACACTCACCGTTATTAGGTACCATCTACCTCCAACTCTCCCTTACCATAGCTGCATGAAACTCTAATCCAGAACATAGCTTTACAGACTTACACATATATAAATATGTATAGCACCTTAAAATAATAACAAACTAAAGCACAAACATATCAATTGAAAAGAAAGCATAATATAGCAAAATACTAAAACAAATTAAAAATGGATCAAAGAGAAATCAAAAGATAAGATGCTAAATTTTACCCTGATCACATCTGCAAGGATCTACTTTCCAATGCACCCTCCATGATAACAAGGCTACTCACATTCCTGTTCTCTGGTAACAGGGAATTCACCAGAGGCTTAATTCACACATATGTTCTCTTCGTATTTTTAAAATGGAAACAACTTGAAAATGGGTCAGAAAAGAAGATCAAATGAGAAGATATTACATCTTAAGGTAATTATATCTGCCATAATCAATTTTATCAGGCTTTCTGTCTGATAGCAAGGCTATTCACAGCGCTCCACTATGTTCAGAGGGAATTCACTGGAGTGAATGTGTGGATCCCACAAATAGATTTGGGACCTCCGTGATCATCCATAGCCTTCTGAAGCCTAAGTGTTGTCAAAGCTCTTCAGATTTGGATATTCTTGTGTCTAATCCTCAGATCATATGAACTAGTGTGCTTTTTCCATGTGAACTTAGTTGATAGTTGATGCCTCACTTAGGTGGCTGCTTGATTGAAGACAAGTCTTTAAGATTCTGGATGCTATTCTTTCTGATAGTCAGTTGCCATCAAGTTTCTTCAAAATACCTTGCTATTGCACTTACATTTTCCACGATCTCTTCAAGAAGGCAGGCATAAAGCAGGGCCGTGTCATAAGAGCTGATTTTTATTAGATTAGGGATAGAAGTAAGTGCAAGCACATAATTCATTCATTAATCAATGGTTTCTATCTAATTGTGGCTCACTTGAGAGGCATCAATATCACTTTATATTAGAAAATAATATCAATCCTCTCCCTGTGACATAAGTTTATTCTATTAGTAGTGTCATTATTTGGCAAATGGTACAAAATTTAAAATACTATTTATTCTGAAAGTGAAATTACACAAGGATAGATCAGCTTCAGACTGCAATATAGGAATTGTTGACTTTTGCTTGGATATTTTTACACAAGCAATGGGGTTTGGTGGTATGAGATAGTTTTCCAAAACAGTCATTCGCAAAGGTATAACCATACTTCCCAGATTAATACATGTCATAAGAAAGGTATTAAAATAGTAAATATGGGACAGTCCTGGATGACCACCCATTGGCCACCCAGAGATCAGAGCCAGCATTCAATGATGCCCAGGCATCTGTTTCTTTTCACACTAGGCAGTTTCAACCCTAAGCTCAAGTGCTACAGGCGAGTTTGAGATAAAGCCTAGTTCACTTAGTGGGATTTCCATTTTGGGGTGGCCTATGAAGGATGTGTGCCTCAAAACACAGAGTCTGATGTTTCAGTCGTCTGTTGCACAAGACCTGTGTCACCAAGGTTAGATAGAAACTTGATCAAAAGGTCCAATTTGAAATGTGCTCTTTTAACATCTATCTACAACTGCAACTTGAAAGGTTAGTTAATTTCAAGGGCAGTGAAGAAAAACAACTCAGAAAAGGAGAGAATGATTGGTTGTATAATTCAAAGAATATAATCAATGTCAATGAACCATATGTCTAGAAATTATTGAATTGGTGCTTATCTATTATATATATATATTCTTAGAAGTAGCAACAAAAGTGAAATTTTTAAAAGGAAATTTTATACACATGTAAGGTTATTACAAATGTGCCCCATGACCCAGCTTCTCCACTCTTATACCCAAGTGAAATCAATGTTTAACATTTACAATACTCCCAAACCATAAATAATCAAAATGTCTATCAGCAGTTAGATGGATATATAAATTATTGTACATTCTTTTTGACGTGTTGTACATTCTTACAATTATTTATGATGGAAAAAGAACATAGCACTGCCACATAGAAAATCATGAGTAAATCTCCTGGAGAAAATATTCTATGAAAGTAGCCAGGTATAAAAGAATGCATATTGTTTGCTTCTGTTTATTTGAAGCTCAAAAATAAGAAAATAAATAAAAAGCATGAAAAACTATGTGGCAACAGAGGTCAGAATACTAACTTTGGGGGTGAAATATTGGCTGAGAGGGCACACAAAAGAAACTACTGAGATGCTGGAAGAAATCTATGCCTCTGGTGAAAGTCTGTCTTATAGGGCATGTGGTTGTTACCCAATTTCATGTCAACTTGATAAAAGAATGAAGGGGTGGAGTCTAGCCTGTCAATCAGGTCACAGTCTGATGATCCCTCTTTGTGGTCATGACCTTCTCTTGAGGATTCTCGGAGTTTTCTGTCTCTTGATTCTGCCAATAGAGGGGGCAGGTCTCTGTCTGTCTGTCTGTCTCACCTTTCTGTTAAGTGCCACATGGAGCCATGCTGATAGCTGCTTTAGCCCTGGCAGCCATGGAGATGTATTCACCACCATAAAATCCACAGAACTTTCCGCGCACTGGCCTGTGATCTTCCTGCATTTGGTATCATTGCATGTGCTGTGTGAGTCAAAGAGGAATTTATGGACTAGTTTATATGGGCTAATGTAGGACATATTATGGACTGATCTGGATTGGGCTGGAATGTTTTCTCAATGTACAATTGTTCTTTGAAATAAAGCTCTCTCTTACAGACATTGGAATATATGTGTCAATGAATTTGTTCCGCTAGCCAACCTGGGCTAACACAGGGAATTAACTCCCTAAACTTCTGGTTTGTATTATCTGGCCCATTAAGACTGTTTTTGACAGTTATACATAGGTTCTGTGGTGCTTCCTCTGAATCAAAGCCTCTTCAGATTTTGTCCCTTCAGAATAGAGATTTGGAAACAAAGGTCATGAATTTTCCTCGGTAGTCAGCTCAGTGAAGACCATACTAAATTAGACCACACTAAAATTTTCACACTAGGGAAAATGGAGACAAGTGAATGGTGAAGGAGATGAGACAACTGCAGCAGCAGACAGGACTTTGGGCTGAGAAAGTAAGTCAAGGCCCATTGAGCATGTAGGCCACAGGATTCTGAGAAGAGATGCAAAGTGGTCCATCTAGCCCATCAAGTCAGCCTGTCAGAAATTGATGAAACCACAGACTAATCAGGACTAGAGAGATAAAGGCTCAGATCTGTCAGGCATAAACAATTGGATTACCTTAACACACAGCAATATGAATTAAAGCTGAATAGAATGAGAAAAAAATACAGAATGAGGAAGGAAAGTGACACCTATGATAGCTTTAAACCAGTTTAGTGGTGGCCAATGAAATTTACTGATAGTTCTTTTGTCTTAAGTATTTTCTGAGAATAAAATTGACTATCACTTCAGTGGAGGTTTCATGACTTGCACCTCACTTGGGAGGGAGGGAGATGAGTCAATTTTCATTCACAGGTAGACCCAGATGTAAACCTCACATTGTAATATTGAAGCTGTATATGGCAAAGGATGACACGACCTCATCTCATGTGCTTTGGACATGTTGGCAGGACACATCTGTCTCTGAAGAAAGACACCGTGCTTGTAAAAGAGGAAGTGTAAAAGAGGAAGAGTAGTGTAAAAGAGGAAGACCTCAGATGAGCTGAGTGGCTGCAACAATGGGCTTAACATAAGGACAATTGTAAGCATGAGGCAAGACCATGGTGCTGTATTCTGTTACACACAGAATCAGTAAGAGTTGGAACTGACTTGATGGTACCTGATAATAACATGATAGACCTACATGGATCTGAACAGCTTATAAAGTCAACTGCATGAGACACAGCTAGTGAACCTACTCAGAATTTAATGGTTTTATTTGTTTTCTGCTTACTGACTACCTCTAAAACTGTGCTTCTGGTGAGTTGACTGCACTCATAGTTACCCTGTAGGCTAGAGTGCAGCGACCCCACAGGGTTTACAAGGCTATAATCATTACAAAAGTGGACTGCACATCTTTCTTGGAATGTCTAGTAGATCCACCAAACTTTCACTTTACAATCAATTTTAAACATATATTCCCCGAATGAGAGACCTGCTGAATACATAAAATAAACATTCCAAATGGTGAAAAAAGAAATTACAGCCTCAACAATTATAGCAGATGGCTTCAACACACCCCTCTCTGAGAAAGACAGATCATAGGGAAAGAAACTCACTAAGGAGGCTAGAGATGTAAACACTACAATTAGACAATTTGATTTGGTAGATATCTACAGAATTTTTTATCCAAATAAAAAACAATTCACAATCTTTTCATCCCCACATGGAACTTATTCGAAGATAGACCACATGCTGGGACATAAGGCAAATCTACATAAATTTAAGTACATTGATATCAAGTGCTTAATCATCGTGTCACCAGGGCCCCTTTGTTCAAGCTCAGTAACTACCATTCATTGCTAATCCGTGAAGTTTTGCTGCCTGAGGCCAATTAGGTACCACTCAGAATCCCTGTTACTTCCCACACTAAAGGTATGAGCTATCTCGTTCCAAGGTGTTGCTGAAGAGCCTAGAGATCACATCCACAAAGACCAGAGTTGATCCAGAAAAAATAAACCCATTGCCTTTGAGTCAATTCCAACACACAGGACATAGTAGAACTGTGCTGTCGGGTTTCCGATGATGTAAATCCTAACAGAAATAGACTGGCACATCTTTCTCCCACAGAGCCATGGGTTGTTTCTGTCGTCAGTAGCTGAGCACTTGAACCACTGTGCCACCAGGACTTTAGGAATTGATTGACAGTGGGGAATAAAAGGATGAGAGGAAACAAGCATTCTCCCATCTGATTTCCAATGGCCTGTTCTAGACAATAGTTTCTTTGTTCAATATGACAAGAGATCCCCTGCATGGCGAGGCAGGACATCTTCAAGGTGAGCTGCTGGCTATCTAAATG